>JAXGGA010015949.1:0-27837 GCA_038373865.1 Uloborus plumipes
TACTTCCTCGTTGCTTTACCCCCCTATTTCGAGAAAGTCGGAAGAGACTTCGTGCGTGCGCAGATGAAGCTGAGGTCGCACAAAAAAATTTTAGACAGTACTTTAAGTAGTTTGCTAGGGCAAAAGTTTGCTCATTTTTTTGCTATAAGGGGATTAAGTGAAATAAACTCTTATTAAAACTAAAAAGATTGTTTCAATTTTTATTTATATTTATAAAAATGTACCACTAAGTAAATGTTATTTTGTAGTTCAAATAAATTTTAATTTAGTACATTTTACATTTATTTTGTAAAATTTGTAAAGTTTATTGAATTATGTTAATGTTTTAGACTCCACATGGCCAAACAGACTTAATGGATTTAAGAAAAAATCCTGATCATATATCTGCAGGAGGAGGTTTTGGACCTGTAAGTAAGCTTAACAATTACAAATACTTTTCTTTAATTTCTATTAAATGTTAACTTGTAAAAATTCCCCTCTTTTTACTAATTTAAAACACAGATTGCTTCATGTTTGCTGTGTCAACAATAATATTTATGTAAATAAATAAAATGAATTAAATGTTACTCATAATTAAAAAATACTCTATTTAGGCATAATATCAGCTCTTATTTTATATTTCAATCAATAACTCACTGATATGAGTATTGATTGAAATATGATAATGAGAAAAAAATTCTCCTTTAAATTATTGGAAAGAAAATAGTAATCTCCAAATTTAATTCCCTAATTGAATATTGAATATCTTCATCATTTTAGAACACTTCATTGGAAAGAAAAAAAAAAAAAAAAAAGAAATATATATATATATCAGTAGCGAGGCCTCAAGTCATCGAACGATTCGCCGATGACCTGAAGGCAAACCTCGTTTTGCACTGGAAGAATTAAAGTTTTTAAAATTTTATTTTCAGATTATTTTTTCGGATCATTTAATATTCCAAATAATTTTATTTTAGTGGTGCCATCTGTTGAGTAAACGATAAGGCGTGACCTTCACTCATCGCTACAGATATCGCATCGGTTTTGTGTGTGCGCGCGCAAGTTTTTTCGCTTGTCAGCCATTTCAGCCAATCAGATTCTTTCACAGCTTCCCTTAGATGTAATAAGACTCATCGGCGATGACCCACAGAAATTTTGTTTTTACTGGCAACTCTCAGTTTTGGCGGATCGTGGGGGTTGGATGGGGAGGGGTTGAGATTTTTTTCTTCTGTTTCGTTCATTCTTTTTTATTTTTTTTTTCAATTCGGTGCGTCACATTTTTCAAAAAAAGGGGTTGCGGTTAGAAAGATATTGTTATCTTACGATGGCGCTAATATGAGGCCGACGGGTCGAAGACAATATTGTTTGCAACAGTAGTTTTGCATATGGAAAACGCTGTTACCTTTTGTGTTTTGGAACTTCATCGAACTTTCAAAAACGAATATATGTGTGCGTGGTTTTGTTTTTTTACTCTCTTTTTAGTTTCAATAATAAATGTTTTTCATAAAAAGTAGTGCTCGTTGCCGTTCGAGCTTTGCATTTCAGCAAGCTTGAACTTTTCAAATTGAAAAAGAAGTATATGTGAACCAAGATTTTTACAAGGTTAGTTGATTTTTTTAATTACTATTTAGTTTTAAAACTCATAAAAACAACATGAATGATTTTTATCATTTCAAAGTATACTTCATTTATTGTGTGAGGAGAATTTCCTGCTTTAACGGAAATAAAATTTTCGAAAACTGAAAAATTAAATTTCGGAAACGGCAGCCCAAAATTTTCAAAAATTTCTTATCACAAACACCCATGAGCGAAACATATGGTCTGGTATATTTCTTTGGGGACCTAAAAGTTAGCGATGACTGACGCTTGAAGTCACGCCTCGCTACTGATATATATATATATATATATATATATATATATTCTTTAATTTATCTTATTATTATTTGATTTTTTAAATTAAGGTGTAAAGAACTTTAGTTCTTTTAATATTTAATGGCATGTAATTAATTGTCCTTAAATTGAGAATTTTAAAAGAAGAGCATTATCTAATTTTTTTAAATATTTATATTTTGTCAGGTTGCAGATGATGGGTATGGAGTCTCTTACATCATTGCTGGAGAAGATATTATATTTTTTCATATATCTAGTAAAGTTTCATCCCCTGAAACAGTAAGAACTTCTTTAGTTATATTCTGCATTTCAAAACAGTTTTCTTCTTTTGCACAGCTATTGTAATATTGTTTGTGTCATATATTTTTTACATCTCCATTGTATTATCATTTTGAAGTGTAATTACTATTATGCATTTCTACAAGTGATACAATGATACTTTATATTTAAAACTTAAAGGAAAAATGATATTAAATTGTAATATTCTTTATAAATTAATTCCCTGTGAGTGCTAAAATTCTTTGCCAAGTAAAATGAAATCAAATTGGCCCGAATCGTTACTAAAAAGAGAAAATTTTGGGCCTTTTTCCAGAAAATATATTTTCGTTTTAAATGATAATCAGGGCAGCCACACACTGGAAATTGTCAGGGAAGGAGAAAATGACTGAAAATGATCAGGAAAAAGTTAGGGAAAATCAAAAATAACTAAAAGTTCTGGAAATGTCAGTTATTTCCATTTTCCGATAGTTTTGAGCTATCAGCAGTGCTGTATGACGTCAAAAAAAATTTCTTTTAGCTTAGGTGCCATTTATTGTTTAAAATGTAGTCCCCCCCAACTCGCAAGCTAGTAGTTTCTCCATGAAGTTCTTTTAGCTCACTGGCATTGGCGCCCCATCGCTCTGTTAATTGCTATGGGCGGTGGACATGCACAGAAGCTATTTTTCGTTTTCATAGTCTTAACAGGTTCCCACTAAAGGTTGCACTTTGGGTCAGCAATTCTGAAGTTATTATTATTTTGTAAGTGCCAGACAGGGACATGTTGTTTTGTCTATGAGTGATGCCTTAGAAGTTCTTAATTTCCAGTAGCTCTGGTCCATTCCAAGTGACGGGGACATTTGGAGCTGTTTTGTCAGTAGATTTTGTTCTATAAATACAAATAAAATACGCTAGGAATTTTTTTGTTGGTTGTAGCGTCAAAGATTTGGCATACAAATTATGTAAAAAATTTATTTATATTTTTGTTGTACAGATGTTACATTTGTTTATTTGGCTGTTCTTTCACTTGAAAGAAAGAAGTGGTTCCTAAGGAAAGAAAATTAAATATACTACATTAACATTATTCTTGAATTCTTAGAGTGACATGTTTTTAAGCAATAAGCTAAAAAGTCTTACCTTTATTTATTTAAGTTTTATTGGTAACTATATCAGGGTAACCTCACATATCAATTTTTAAAATAAATAATTTCATCTCTAATGAAGTAAACCCTGTTTTCAATGTAGTTTATTATGTAGTAGTAGTTCAATGTAGTAGTATTGTCATTATTTTTTTTATTTATTTAATCTTTCTCAATCCAAAAACTAATAGCCAGGATTTTTTTTCCTTTGAATAATTTCATGGTATTATAAGTAAGTAAATAATTTAGATTATTTCAGCATAAATAAATAAAATTTGGCATCCCTTAGTTCTAACGTTTGATAAACATTTTAATACGATAAATTTTTTCAAAATTTTAAGTTTATATATTAATGTTACAAAATGAAGGTCTATGTTGAAAACCTGGAATTTTTCTTAAATCCACCTGGAAATGTCAGAGAATTCCATTCTTAAAAATTCTGTGGCAACTCTGGATAATGATACATAATAGCTATGCTATGTACTTTCATTCAAATTTTCGTAATTATTCTTATGCTCAGTTGAAAATTCTGACAAATTAAGTCTTTTGTACTTAGCCCAATCTAGACTAGTTTTATTTTAAATTAAGCAATGTAATGATTTTATTGCATCCATTCAAGAGTTTCAAAATATTTAATTAAAAATTTACAATAATAATTAAATTTGTTAAAACTATGAATATGTTGTGAATAAATTCAGTGCCAAAAAGGTGCAATTAATGAATTATTCAATTGTGTTCCAGGATTCTGATCGTTACAGGCGGAATATCGAACAGGCATTGGCTGACATGAAGACTCTATTTGAGCAAAGTTCATAATGAAAAATTCTCACTTGTACAACATTGCCATATTTTAAATATTTAAAAGTATTTTGGTCATATGTTAGTAAATTAACTGCATCTAGTTTTTTAAATTCCAAAAGACTTTCTTCATCTGGTTGAAGTAACAGAAATGTCACAAAGATTAACAACTGTTTTTACATAATTTCATTAGTTTTCAAAAATCTCAAAAAAAAAGAGGGAAAATGTATGCAACTAATTTAATTTTTTATGTAACTTGTTACTATCACAAAGATTATCTGTAATAGTTCAATTGTCATATGATCACTATTATTTTATGTGCCTCAGAGAAACATGAATGCAATGCAGTAATCTCAGGAGTTACACTTATGTGTATGTGTTCCTTTTTAAAATCCTGTTGGCAGTTTGAAGAACTACTCGTATAATTTATGGATAGTGCAATTTCGAATTTTAGGATACTAGATTTGGATGCTATTTTGCCTTTATTCAATACAGTTACTTTACTCAATCAAAGAAAACGAAGAGCAACGTTTGAACTAAATAGCTTGTATCAAATTCAGTGCTAAAAATACCTGATCAGTTCTTATGGTTTTCATGTATTAGTTTCAAAAAAATATTTTATTATAATGATTATTACTTACATTTACTACTTATACATGAAATATTGCCATTTTTACAATGTTCTTTCTTACAAAGCTGAATAACGTCCATGTAAACATGATATCCAAAAACTCTTTCCATAACTTATTCACATAGAAAAAGAACTTCTATGATATGTTACATTATTAGAACGAACACCCTGTTTGACATGAGCATCTTAACATGTAGCAATGTCGCTCTCAGAAGAAGTTACGTTATATTTGTCCCTAAATGTTTCTACTATTTTCCCAGCATGCAGCTTTAGAGTTATAAAAATAGAAATACATTTTATGTTGGAATGAAGTTAAGTTCCCTGTTTTGGGGCTGTGAACATATAATGATATATATATATTATATATATATATATATATATATATATATATATATATATATATATATATATATATATGACATGTGTATCGTCAGCTCAGTACTACAAGTAGGTAACTGCAAATTTTTCAAAAATAGAACATTTCACTTTTTTCCAAACTTTGTTTGAAAGAAGACAGAAATACTTCCAATTAAATAAAGTTAGGTAATGTGTGGTTAAAAACTAAACTCGGTGGCGCAACAGCCCTTGGGAGCCGAGGCCTACTGTGCCTAACTCAATTTTCGAGACCAAAAGCTCTGAGGATGTTCCGGTTAGGCGGTTAACTGAAAGCGGATCCCCCATGGTTTAGTTCCATAGCATGCTTGGAACTCATTTCATTGACCTACTGAAAAGATAAAAAGCTGAGTGAACTGTGCCCAGACCTAGGTTTGCTGTGTGGAAAGCCAAAGCACTACCACTGAGCCACTAGGCTTCAATGATAGATTAAGAGCATTTAAATGAAGTCTTTCACATTCCTCAAAAATCATTTAAAAAAAAAAACATAGACTTGTTGAGCTTTCTTTGAAGCAGTATGAAAAAAAAAAAAGAATTGCAGTGACCTACTTGTTGCATTTACCACACGATATATATTTATACTTGTATTCACCTCAGAGTAACAATAAGATAGCTTACTGCTAATTCCTGGAATTTAATGTTTTATTGTTGCTCTGAGGCGACTATATATATATATATATATATTATATATATATATATATATATATATATGATGATATATATATATATATGTATGTATATATATATAATGATTATATATATATATCATATACATTATGTATGTCATAAACCAAAATACCATTGACAATATTTTGAAGAAAAATTTATTAGGTAGAAAATTTGTAAAGACATATTTGAATTAAGCAACTGGATAAGTGAATATGTAATTTCTATAAGAATGTCCCTAAGACAAGTTATGGACAAGAGAACACATAAGTAGAAGAAATTTTGATATTTATTTAGCACTTTATGTTTTTAATTAAATTAGAGTAAAAAAATCAAAACAAATGAAAATTTATTAAATGTTCAATTTTAATTTTATGCAGCATGCAAAATATTGCTCCAAAAAGGTTTTCTGGTTGAAATAATCAGTCATGTTCATAATCAGTATTTTTTTTAGAAAAATAATGTTTCAATTTTTCTTAGGATTGCTAGTTTGAATTATATAATAGTCAATTGAAAAGTGAGGTGAAAAATTATGTTTTTATAAGAAAACGAAGGCGAATGACTGTTATGAATGATGCTGTTAAATACTAGTATTTCATATTAGTTTGATTTTCTTTTTTGTTCGGTAAAACAATTCCATTAAAGAACCATTTGCCATGGTGTGCCATCATTTTCCTATTTAATTGGGAAATATCATCCAAATTTTTAAAGTGACTGAATCAAACGGAAACTAAATCAAATAGCAATATATTCCACTAAGTAATTAATGAATTTAATTTATATAAATAACAAAATATAGATTAGTTTTTCAAGCAATATTTTTGTCCAGAGTAGTTTGACATACTGCTCTTTTTAGCTATTTAGCTCCATTATATTCGCAGTTGAATGCTGCTATTAAGTTACTATAAGCAATTATCAATGCAAATGATATGTATGTTTGTGATGATGTTTTTTTAATTATATTTTTATCTCATTTTGTGTGGTTCATTTGATTATGAACAATGAATTTTTTCTCATGTGTTTTATTTGTTTGTGGTTAGTTATGCGTGAAGTTTTAATGTTACAGTGTTTAAGCTTTTTTTTTTTTAACATTCAATTTCAAACGAAATTTATTACTTTGGAGAAGAAAAACTAATAATTTGTGTTGATAGTAATTGCTTTCTTAGTCATTTTCTTTATTCTTGGTGGTTTAGAGCAGGGTTATTTGCTTTTTATAAAATGTATAACACTTTGTCAAATTTTTTATGCATTTCCTTGATGCAATTTATCATAGCTTGCAGTAAAATAACTTTACAAATTTTAAACTAAATTTTAAAATATTAATCTTTGAAAGTATCTTTAATGTGTTAAAAAATTTTTATTCACAATATTGTGACAAGTTCTTACTTAGGAACCAAACAAATAGTGCAATAATAAAAAAAAAAGTTTAAATAGGTAGCAATCAAAAGAGCAAGTTGAGACTTTTGTTTTTCTTTCACGCAATAAGTGTTTGCCCTTGTGTTCCTGTTATTGAGATGTAAGGTTTTTAAAGTCTGCCAAAATTTTAAGAAAAGTGGCAGACTTGGCAAACTTACAGACTTAAAGACTTGGTGAATTTGAAAATAACAAGCAAAACACTTTTACTATGCTCTTTTGATTGTTATTTGTTTAATGTTTTTCACATTGCACTGTTGTATTTTTTCCGGGTTAGGTCATTTAACTTGATTCAAATATTTAGTGAAGTAAAAAAAATAATATAAAAAAGCATGATTTTTTAAAAATAGTTATTCCTGATTAAAGTAGTTAAAGTTTTCAATGTTTATCTAATACATTTTACTGCAATACTGTTAAAGAACGATTAAATTCTTCATCACATTGTTGTTAAAACATTAAAAATTTATTAAGTATATATATATACTATCATTGCAGCAGCTTCCTAACTCTGATTAGGATGTGTGTAACGTTCACAATACTATGGAGTTAGGTTTTCTCCAAACTACTCACAAGTTCATTTAAATAATATTCATTCTATATCCTATTGTATCAGTCATAGTTTTCAACTACTATTGCTGCAAGTTTTTATTTAAAAACTAAAAAAAAAAAAAGAAAGAAAGAAACTCGAACGCAGTGGAATCTTGTTAAAATGAACCCCAAATTTAAAAAAAAATCAGTTCCTCATAACCGTAATTTGTGGGAAGTTCCACTGTAACATAAATTACTTGACACCGAGAGTGAATTCATCTTTTATTCATGCAATCTTGTATTTAATTTAATCAATTTTTATTTCACTTGCTGTAGCATGTTTTATTTATGTCATAATTATTGTTCATAATCAAATCATGCAAACCAGAGCAGTGAAATCTGGATATAGTGAAACCTCCTTTATTTACTAGTTAACAAAAAGTACAAAATTTCAATTTTGGAATAAAATAAACAACACTTCATTTCTAATTAAGGCATTCATCTATCATGGCTGTGCGTTGTCTCATTTCTTTTGTTTCCTGCAAACTTACAAAAGAAAATGGGTTTGTGCTGCTATCCAACTCCAAGTCTTAGTTGCTTCAACATAATTTTAAAAATGAAAAAAGAAAAGAAAAGTGGAGTTAGAAGTTTCCTAATAAATTCATAATAGTTTAGTCTTTTAATCAAAGATAATTATTGTTAAAAATTAGAAAGCTGTTTAATTTGTTTATTAACCGCTTACCTGATTATTCCGAGTTATCTCGGGCTCGTATGAGTTGCAGGTAATTATTATCCTGAGAAAACTCGCGTGAATTTAATTGATTTTACGTCTAAAAATAATTAAAAATTTAACTTGAAACCTAAATATTTTATTTGTATTGCTTCATTTTCCTGTAATTCAAAATGAAATTTAAAAAAAAAAGTTTTTTTTTTTTTGCAATTTTTCCCAAAAAAAAATTCGTAAGGGAAGTTCAGTAAGCAAACTAGATTGCCTTAATTTATTTTCAACTGCTAAAGATATATGAATGACATTTCATCCATTTTACTGACTGGCGTATAGTTTTATTCTTACCTATAGGGGGCTCCATCTCTGATTTCTTCACCAACCCTCCAAGGGGGCAGTGACATCAAAATAACTTAAAACGTTTCATAACAAATTAAAACTCATAAGTTTGCAAAACAATGTTTGATTAACATTTTAATTTTTATCTTTGCTAAATGAAGTCATGCAAAGATGAGACCCGGCAAAATGGGTTCCTCTTAAAATTTCGATACCTCACTTGACTATTACCTTCCAACGATTCTCAAGGAGATAAGGCTTCAGACAAACAGACGTCCACATATTTTAATAGCAGAGCTAAAGACATTAGTCAGTGATTTATTTTTTGATGGAAGAATATAGCCACTTTGAGGAGGTTTCACTATAATGTACGACTTATATGAAGAGTTTTACAAGTGTTTATTCATTTATTGAAGTTGGTATGGTTGTGATGTGAACATATGTTTGTAAGAAGTACTAGATATGTAAATAAAAGAGATTCTGAAATGATAAATTTGCTTTTTTTAAAAAAAGATTCCTTACTTCTGCACTTACATGAAAATTTAAATTTCATGCATAAAATGATCTTCAGATAAATTAAATGCATAGATATGATAATCAAGTTGGTACAGATCTTGGCAACCTATTCAAATAAAATGAGAAAAAGGTTAAACTGTCACTCGACCCTTGGAGTGATTGGCACCAGAAATCACCTACCTGTTCCAAATGAATCAATTTTTGTGTGGTTCTTGAGAGGACTAATTAAGTATAATCCTTTGAAATTAATTTGACCATCTGAAGAATTTGTACTATTGATAGACCCAAAATATTTTTATATTGTTGTAAAAAGACATTTCCATAACATTTTTCTGTCATTAATGAAATAATATTAAAAATAAATAAAAGCTCAAATTTCTAACTTTTAAATTTAAGATGAACAATGTAAAAAAAGATTTCCTACAAGTAAATTTTCCACAAAGAACTAAAATTCTTATGAACTATTTAAATCTTTCCTTTTTTAATATTAAATACAACTTAAAGCTTCAAGTTTCAAAGCTGAATAAAATAAAAAATGATAGAAAAAATTGAACTTTGGAAATAGTTGCATTTTAATCAGAAACAGATTTACAAAATAAGCAAAAATTAAATTGAAAATGTTCAACATTTTCATTAAAATACATAGCTGCTTATAAATATTAATTCATTTTTATGCCCACAGAAATTTTACAGTTCTTTCAAGATTAAGAAGGTACTCCAAATGTTCACAATCAACAACACCTACAGGTCTTGATAATGCAATACCTTGCAAATTGGGCATCTTTCTCAGCTCATCAGAAATTAAGTTTGCCAAAACCAACTCTTCAGCTTCTAAGCCTCTGATATTCAGATATCTATCATAAAACAAATAAATACATAACTATAGTACAAGTAATAAACAAAGAATAAAATGAGTAAAATATTATGAATTCAAAGAAATCAATTTCTAAAACTGGTACTTAGGAGGCAAATGAAAAAAAATTTGTTACAATAACCTTACTAAACATGAATTTGTGATTTTAGAAAGCATCCTACCAATGAAACTTTTTAGAACTCAATGAAAAGTATTCATTTTATATATATATTGGTAATAAAAAATTTTATGCAACTGATTCTCGAGTTTTGTGTTTGTAGTTCATGACAATAAGCCTCCTCTTACATTTAACAAAATGCAGATAACCACAGAAAATGCAACTGTCAAAGTTTTGATAGATTTTGCTAACAGTTTCACAAAAGAAGAAAAAAAAAATTGTCTTTTCGCACCTTCATACTATGTGCATGTATTTGGCATCAGAAAGTGCAAGTCAAATCGAAAAAAAAATTGCTCTAAGTATCAGGAAAAAAACCTCAAAATGCCAAAACAGTGCACGTACTTTCTTTGCGAAACAGTCAGTAGTTTCAATTAATATTTATTGAATTTAAGACAAAACAATTTTTCTGCTATACATTTATTTCAATTTTCAGTAATAGGCATCAGTCTGAAATTTCTAAATATTCGCAAAACTTCAAAGCACTTTCAGAACTTTAAAAATAGGTTATAAAAGTTTTAAATGATATAAGAAGAGAACACAGTTGGAAACTTCTCAGAATAAAATATCTTCTCTCATATTTTAATCAAAAGAAAATGATGAAGAAAGCATCTCAGAAAATACATGCTACACAAAACGAAGTACCAAGTGAGATGCGTTAAATGCCATATTTGGGCAAAATAGCGAAAATTGAAATAAAAATTGCCACTGAAAGATCTTTCTTTAAGCAAAATTCACATGGTCTTGGTGAAAAAAATACTTGCTATCAGAATTGATGAATTCACAACCAACTTTTTTAAAAATATATATCTCATAAAATTCACAAAATGTATTGTAAAATAGAAGCTGTTCGCTTACTACAAAATTAGTGCTAAAGCCACGGAAGAATTTAATGGAAAATTACTTATTATAAGCAAAACAAAATCTGAAAAACCAGACACTGATATATTCAGTATGAAACATTGTCTGAATTAATTCAAACAATATTTATAGTCCACCAGCACAAGGGTGTAATTGGCAACAAAAACAAACACAAAACAAATTAGTTTCAAAAAAAAACCTGTTGCCATTAGAAACCAATAAACAATCTCTACTAATAATAAAGCTGAAGGTGGGTCTGTCTTTCTTTCTGTCTGTTACGCGCGTAGCGCCAAAACCGTTCGGTCGATTTTCATGCCACTTGGCACAAAATTAGTTTGTAGCATGTAGTTTTGCACCTCGAAGCGATTTTTCGAAAATTCCATTTCGTTCTTTTTCTATTCGAATTCTTAGCGGAAATTCGATAAAATAGGGAAGAAATATTTCATACACATTTTCAAGTCTTATGTCATTCGAAAGCTTGAAATTTTCTGCACAAAATGAAGTTTTTTCAAAGTTTCTACGATCATCAGGAGAGCTGTAACAATTATTTTTAGAATCCCGGAATTCAAGGCTTACCTTCAGTAAAGCAAGCCAAACGATTCTAAAATGGTTTTGCTCGAGAATAAAATTTGTTTGAAAATAGAGATGAAATGAATTATTTTATCAACGGAAATCAACTTTTCATGTTGTTACCATGGTTACGTTTTTATTTCGTTTATTTGTTTCGTTCTTTTTCCCTTAATAATTTTAAAAATGTATTTGTTTTTGTAACAATCCAAACTCCAAGCCTTATTAAAATTAGTCAAATGAAATATTAAAAACCGTGATAAGAAGGCACCTGTCAATCAAATGAGAAATCGAGTCCTTTCCTTAAAATACAGGATACCATTCTAAATTTATCGTCTGCAAAACATATTTTACTTCATTATTAATTTATTTCAATATAAATTGCAGCAAATGGCTTGGGAGTGAACGAATTTAGCTTTTAATTTATCGTTTGCTGGTTGCTGTTTGTCGATGTTTTTTGTTTTTATTATCATTGTGAAGAATAATGCACGAAATTTAATTTTTAGGATCAGTTGAGTTTAAAAGAAAAAATTGCTCCAAATATACTTTTGCAATGTGATTATTTATTGTTGGACTGTAATTTGCAGCAATAATTGCATTTAATAAATAATAAAAGACAATATTAAAAGTTAATTTTTTGGCGACTTTTTTACAATTTGGCATTCAATTCTATTTCAGTATATTTACTTCTATCTTATTGCGATATTGCAACGTTCTTTCTAAAGTGTGTCATTTCGGAAAATGTATTATTTTGTTTTTGAAGTTAGGAAAGAAAACTTTCTTCTTCTTTTAAACTTTGGTAAGATTTCTGTTGGTTTCTGTGAGCAACAAAATTTTTCTTATTTTTTCTTTTGGCTTATTTTTGTGCACCTCTCTTTGGGGTTGCATTCGAATGTCCCCAAGGGGCTGATTTACCCCTTTTATGGGGTAATCAGTGCTTTCAATGCAGACCAAAGTGATACGAATTGGCGCGACCACTTGGCGATATATCGCCAAGCTTTTGGTCACCAAGTGTTTGACGCCAATTTGGCGACATATCGCCAAGTTGGCGATAAATTTAGTGAAAAAAAATTTTTTTTTGGGTTCAATTTGGCGCTATTGGCGATATTTTGCGAAAAATCTACTGAATGATGTTAAAATCGGCGATATTTAGGAGATTAGTCATTGTAAAACATTTTTTTGCATTGTTTCGTGGCAAACTAGGGATGCAAATGTTTGAATTGTTATCCTGCTCCCTCCAAGCACTATTTTAGCACTTAAGGCATCTACTAAGAAATTTACACGTAAAAGGAAGTAGTGTAGGGTCCATACCAAATTTTTATATCATACTTTGAAGGAATTATAGTTGAATTACAACTAAAATAGAGCATTTTTTCTGTTTTTACAATTATTTTACAAATGAACTTTTAATTTTATACCACGGGCAAAGCCATGTGGGTACCGCTAGTTAAAAATGAAACATTTCATGGGGGTAAACATTTCTTAAAGAAAGTATCCAACACTGGTTTGTCCATAAATAGTGTCAGCTACATGATAATCCCAAAATGTCATATGCCATTTTGTTCGACCTACCCCTTTCAAACAGTATTTTCAACATCAGGCATTCTTGATGTCTGAAACTTTACGCTTCTCTTTGAAAACTGACATAAGTTCACAAAGCCCTGCCCACTATATGTGGTTAATGCAAGTAGTAAGTGTGCTGAAGATCTTAAAGGATAACTGGTTATGTAAAAATGTAGATCTCACAAACTAAATTTTACTATACTACATAAAACGTTCTTTTTAACATGTTATTGTTAGGACTTATAAAATCGAAGAAGCAGAAAAATAAATACAAAACTAGAGGATCTATGTGAGGTTTGTGTGCATATTCACCAATTTCACATCATAAATGAGGGTTCTGACACTATTATTTAATATTCAGATCGGACCACAAAATTCAGTAAATTACTGTCTGCTTTACTTTTTATTTTATCTTTTTTGACTTATGCCTTCATTGAAAGCTTTCTATGCCCCCCCCATTGCTCCAACAAATTTTATTAGGTTTTAAAAACTTTTCACCCTTTTGGAATGGCATGATTTTTCTGAATAATAATAACTAATAATTTAGCTATATGAATAAGCTCACTTGATATTCTTCATTGTACTAAGCTTTGGAAAGCTCTCATCCAGTAAAGATAATTTCGGAATTGACTTTTCGACTTGTAGTACAGCCAAGGTATTGCTCATAGTTTTCACACACTCAGCCAACCTACACACAAAAAATGGTAAGAATCAAGCGATTCATAAACATAATATTCTGAATATCTAGCCACAATTTTGGCTTTCAACAAAAATCACTACTAATTTAAATCCAAACTTAAACAACCAAAATAAAATTAATATTTTAGAGAGCTATTTCTTTCTTATTTTGTAAGCACTAGTTAACCCATGCACTGAACTAAATATGTTGGGATATAAAGCAAAACAATACAATGTATTTAAAAAATAATAACATAACATATCATGCAGTTTTAATTGAAACTAATTTACACTCAAATATTTAAATGCATAACTTGTTAGAAACACCATGAAGTGAGCAACATTAAAGAAAATTTAAAGATTTAAACATTTAGAACATCAGCAGGGTTCATTCATTTATAAAATTTGAATTGCAGTAAATTGTTTTATACAATCCGAAAGTTTGCCCCTCCCCTCCTTAAGAGTAAAATCTCATCTTCCAAAAATGCGACCCTCCTACCAAAAACTAAGGCCTGATAAAACTACCTCCTAAAAATTTCAATGATACAATCCCTCCTTGCAGCCCAGACAGCTGGGGAGAATATCATATAAAACTTATGACACATATCCTTGCTAGAAATGTTTTATTCCTATTCCATAATGCCTTCAGGGTTTTCTAGTAGTTAAATATTTACATGTTTAAAATTTTCAATAAATATATTTGGTAAAAAAGTATCAGTTTTTAATAATGAAGTTAATACACAAGTTTACTAAATGAATAAATTACAAAATATCAGATAAAATAAGAAAATTAGAAAATGTACGCAGCCTAAACAAATATATTTGCATCAACTTTCAAAGGTTAAAGATAATTTCAATTAAAATTCTTCATTTATTTTGGCAATTAGAGTGTACTGTGTCATGGGAAAATAAAGGGCAGTATCTGCAGAAGTGAATTTTGTAGCCATTTGGAAAAACGCATTTTGGAATCCAGGCTAACAAAAGGGAAATGTTGGAATTTGATGTTTTTTTAGTGCTTTATTTTCAGCAGAAACCAAATAAGCAATCTTGTACAATAAAACTACAGTACAATCGATAACAAAATGCAAAGAAAATTGTGGTGACTGCCATTTGCCTTCTTATAGAAGTACAGCTGTTCAAAGTGTTTTAAACATCAAATGCAACTTGAATCATATATTTACATTAAAGTTGATTTATTTTTCTACACTTATTATTAAAAATTAGTTACTGACATAATATTAACTTAAAATATATGTTCTTCATAGTTTTTTAAAATATCATGTATTTTTATAAGTGTAACATAATGAATCCCTAAAATGAGTGGGCTTATATAACCGCCCCTTAACAGGAAGGTCATTTCAAGTTTTTCCAGGGGGGGGCAAAGGGTCTAAACACAATACAATTTCATTGGAAAACATCAAAAGCCACGCCCACTTATAAGTAAATACATTGATTTCTTAAAGTCGGGGGGGGGGGGGGCAATTGACCCCCCTAAATGACGGGCCTGCCACTTAATAAAAGATTATGCCCCCTCCCCCCAGAAAGGCATGCCACAGAGATATAAAATCACTGTTTTAAAGCTTTAAAAATAAAAAATTGTTACCTACAAGTAAAATATTGTTTTGAAAAGTCTTACCATGATAGATTGAGTCTGTTGTAACTTAAATCCAAACTTTTGAGTGTAGACGATAAAGGGGGTTCAGTTAGGAATGATAAGTCATCACTAGTAAGCTCACAAGAAGACACGTCAAGTAATTGCAGCTTTCCTCGATGGACAATGCAGCAGTCAGAAGTAAACTCCTCTTGTTTGGCATAAGTAAAATCTTTTCTGCAAAAGTTCTTAAACAGGATATGCATGCATGATGATAGATTGTTTCCATTCAAACGGATTCTTTGCAGATTAGGTAAACTATTGAGCATTTCGGCTAATGCGTGTAGAGAACCAGGTTCCTCGGCAAACTGAATAGGCACATAGGATAAGCTTAGGGATCTCACATTATGAAATTTTTTCAACATTAAACAAGTCCTAGTCAGAGAAGGATGTACAGAAGCAAAATGTAAGGAAAAGTGACACAGTTCCTGAAAAGATAAAATTAGCTTGTTATTTATGGTATTAAAGGGGTAAAAAACAAAAAAACATGGATAAGCTTGCAAAGTGTACAATAAATGAATAGAATAAATTGGCATACATTTAATTGGAAAACAAATATAAAGTATTCTAAAAACTTTTTGCATTGCATTGGTTTTGTGCTAGCATATTCACTGTAGGGTCAAGTGGTGTAAAATAAGTTTAAAAAAAAGCAATTTTACAATTATGCTTTACAGAAATAATATATTGATTCAACCAGTGAATAAAATGCTCGGGATATGCAAATGTATATATTCCTCGCTAAATTTAAAGTGAAATGTCTCTAAAAAAAACAAAATATTGATACTGATAAATAAGTTATAAAATGCGTGTTCAATGACTTAGTTTACCCCATAGGGTGGGATAAAATAGGGACTAATATTCTACATTTATTCAATGATTCAATTATTTTGGCTAATTTGCAGAGTGGCAGAAAGAGTGAAGGATAAAGATCTAGTTTGTTAATTTTCACACTGTGTGTATGACTCGGGCATAGGAAGCATTGTGAGATACATATTCTGGTGTATGTAACATATAGTGTTTTTAGAAGGCAGAATAATTTTCCAGAAAGTTTACAATAAAGATAGATTCAATTAATTTAATTATTTACCTTTTTATAATAAAACTTTGATTATTTTTTCCAATTTAGTATTTTTTAATGAAACTTTAAAACTATTTAAATACAAAGGAAGAAAAACTTACATCTTCTTTCATTTTTTCAAAAAGAGAGATCAGAGAATCCTCAAAAAAGCGCTCATAGGAAAGCAGCAAGCTAGGTATGACAAAGTTGACATTAGTCTCAGCCTCAGTTTCTTTTGCTTTAATTAAAGTCATTAGTTCTTCATAGCCGTCAATAATACACCCCATTCTGATTGTATCTGAAAGATGATAATGAGAAAACTATTTTAAGAAAAACTTTAAAAGCTTTCAGAATGCAGGTACTGTTTACACAATTTCACTCAATTATTACGGTGTTAACAGAACATTTTTTCATAAGATATTTGTACGTAAAATAGTCAAGGAAGCCAGGAGGATAGAACTCCCTACACTTTCGGATGCCACAGGGCTGTTGCAAATAGAAAGCTATCTATGCAGTCATGAAGTCAATGCTCAATACTGCATTTGCAACCAAGGCTTGACTTAAACGGCATGAGTATCATTTCAGACCAGCATTATTGCAAATTGAAAGCTATCTAATTTTCTATGCAGTTCTTTCAATACTGAACTGCAACTGAGACTTCAGCTTGACTTAAAACTATCTACTTAGCTATGAAGTAAATTCTCAATACTGCATTGCAACCAAGACGTCACCTTGACTATTTTCAAGCTTAAAACAGGGCACTTAAAAGGCATGAGAATTGTTTCAAACATATTCTGATGTTGACATTGTTGCAAATACAAAGCTATGTAATTTTCTAAGAAGTTAATTTTCAATACTGAACTGCAACTGAGACTTCACCTTAACAGTAGCCAAACTTAGAACATGACACTTAAAAGACATGAGGATCATTTCAGACCTTTTATGCCAACATTTTTGCAAATAGAAAACTAACTTATTTCCTATGAAGTTAACTTTCAATACTGAACTGCAACTGAGACTCCGCTTTGGCAATTACCAAACTTAAAACAAGACACTTAAACGGCCCCATGAGAATCATTTTAGGTGTTTTCTGATGCCATCCTTGTTGGAAATAGAAAGCAACTTACTTGCCTAAGAATTTAGTTCTCAATACTGCATTGCAACCCAGACATCACTTGACAATTACCAAGTTTAAAACAGGGAACTTGAAATGCATAAGGATAACTCTAGACAGCTCAAGGGCATTGAGTGCAGGAACTATCTGAGCATGCATCGGAATTTATTTCACCTTCAAAGAGTGCACAAATTTGGATTTATTGGAAATGTTAGCAATTTAGATCCCATTTCTTGCAATAAAGGCAGAAACTGGCAAAGGAGCCAATATTCAGTGGCACTTTTAAGGTTTAAGGGCCCATTAAAATGCATTTTGGCTATTGTCTGTCACAGAACTATATAAAATACTTTTCATGTGTACTTTTGAACATTTTTAGGACTCCTATGATTGTCTAATTGGCCCTGCCAATTTTGCCATGGTAAATCTGCAACTGCTAACATTGTTTTCAAAGTGTAAATGTTTCATAATTTAATTGTAATTTTATCTTAATTAACAAAAATTGCAGAATAATTTTTTTTTTCATCACAAAAAGAGGAGAGAGGATGCTGAAATGAAGATTTATATTTTTAGTTGTACTCACATGTTGAAGAATTCTGATGTCCCTTGAGATCATTTACAAGGAAAGAGCAAACTCTTCGAACGGCATTTAAATCTAAATAAATAAAAAAAAGAATCCTGCATAATTCATTAAACTAAAAAATATAGGTATATATAGCTGTTTATTTTGCTCATTATTAGTTCTAAATATTCACTCAAACAAAACTCCTACATACACTGCTACTACATTTCAAGGACATATTTTATTAAAATACAATTACATATAAGACTATCATGCTCAAAACTTTGCCAAAAAGAGAGAATGAATAAATAAATCAGTTCTTATTCAAGAATGTACAAGCCATTTTCTTCAGAGAAGGAGGGGAAAAAAGATTTTCAAAATGATTCAGTGCTGGATCTCCAGGGAACAAGCCCCTTTCTGCAGTTCTTTTTTTCCAGTTGAAACTAGATATAAAAACTTGGAAGGAAGATAGGTAAGGATGGCAGCTTCACGTTTTTTCCCTGGTTCAGAAAAATCAATCAGGCCTTGTAATCAAAGTTGAAATAACGATCAATTCTAATTAGCCAACATTTTCATTATTCTTTTTAGCATCAAATATACAGGGTGTCCATTCCTATCGTGGACCAATAGCTAATTTCTTAACCGTTAGAGATAAGCATATAGTTCATTTAGGAAAAAAATCTCTAAATTACAAAAGGAGTTTTGGGTCTATTCAATGTTTTCAAAAAATCAAATTTTGAAAGAGTTACGAAATTTAGATTTTTATACAGCCCCCCAGTCCTATCAATCATATTTAGTAAAACATTCTTGACACTGTAACATTTCAAACTAAAAAAAAATTACTGTTCTACCACAAAAATTGACCGAGTTATGACGTTTTGAAAAAATCAAGATTTTGCATTATTTCAAGACGTCATCGGTGGAGCGATCTCTCGATGACGTCATGAAATATATATGCTTATCTCTAACGGTTAAGAAATTAGCTATTGGTCCACGATAGGAGTGGACACCCTGTATTTAGAATATTAATAAATGAGCCATTCAAACAGTTCAATTACAGTTAAGGGTCATTCCATGTCAAGTGTACGAGGCGTCCCCACTCGACACCCTCCGATTTTGATGAATTTTTTTTTGGATGTACATTAGGGTGATTCAGAAATGTATGGAAAAAAATAAACTTTGTATTTTTGTGAGTCTTACCCTCTTATTTTGTGCCACTATATACACTGATTATTTGTGCAAAATTTTGACAAAATATATTAATATTTAGAGGTCGCTCAAACGCCTTGAAATTTCGTGATATTGACAAAAACGTGAACGTAAATGATATCTATGGAAAAAAGTAGCCTTTGTATTTTTGTTCGTTTTACCGTCTTATTTAGGCCCTTTATATACATTGAATTATTGGCCCAAAATTTTAGTAAACTATGTTTACCTTTAGGAGTACTTAAAATTTTGTGAGAGTGGCACAAATGCGAAAGTAAATAATAATAATAAAGTTACTTTATTGCTTTTTCATATCTCTGAAGAAAAAAAGCGTGCAATCACAAAATGAACTATATACCTGAAAAACCATTGAAATGCAGAAAAGTATGAAAACTAATCAAATACGGAAAAAATATAAAAATCAAATTTAAATACATTAAATATGTAGTGACTTATTCATTAATTCTTGCAATACTTTTTAAGGTTACTTTTTTACAACTTTGAAACCTTTTTTTTGTGTTCCTGTACCACTTGAAGAAGATACTGTCTTTGTTTTTCGTCGTTAGTGATAGTCTTAACAAATGCTTCAATAAGGGTCATGCCACGCTCCGTATTGTTGTTTACAATCCTCAGTTTCTTTGGTAGTACACAGCCTTGTTGGTAGCTATCTTAAAGATTCCAATGCTCAGGATTAAACAGCTGATACATTTTGAGTTTCTTCTTTACACGAATAAGGACGCGGAAAATATTCCAAAACATTTCTCAATGCTTGCACAAAAAGGGTTGCTGGGAACCCAGCTCTTAGATATTCTTTCCCATTAACGATAAGAATATGAAAGAAATCACATTCATATGTTACGAATATCTTTTCTTTGTCCGGTTGCAAGTTTAACTGGTTGTGAAATATCCGTAACTTGAAGCCATAAAGAATCTTTGACATGATACAGATATAACACGAGGAACCGCTCCTGGGACACGAAAACATACACCAAGAGAAGGTGCTCCGCTCAAGAAAATCGCACTAAGCTCTAGTATCTTCTTTGGACACTTCTTTTACATGGGTCATCAGAAATTGACTTTACGCAACTTCCATTACTAGTTGCACGTTGCTCTGAATTGGCTACCAACTTATCAACCTCATTGTTTCTCACTCCAGGTTTAAAACTAGAATGTTTTATCTTTGACTATGATTGCTGAAACCACTTAAAAAGGAGTATTGTAGATCCAATGGCAGTGGATGGCTCTACGCAATTGCGTGAATACCGCCATTTGACATTGCAAGAAAACAAATACCCCAATTCTATCTATTTCTTGGTTTATCGGTTAAATACTGAGAGATCAAGACTAGAATAAACTTCGGTTGTAATACCACAGAAAACACAATGTCTAAAATATAATGACGGAAAGCAAAATATGAAAGTTGCTTCCCTAGTTTTTTTCCCAAGTTCAAACATGCTCCAACTTTAGTACCGGCAATGCATGTCCTATCGAAACACATATACCACGAACGAGCTCAGTAAGCTCCCATTTATCTAACTCGTTATTGTACAGCAGCATTTGCCGTAGCAATTCCAGTGCCTGATTAACTTACTAGAAAAACCCAGAAGTAAATCATGAATACTTGTGGTCCTGATACTAATACCGGTATGAAACCCGCCGATCCTCCTTCATTTTCCCAATATATTTTGCATAAGTGTTTTGTGCCAGTGTATTATAAAAGGAAGTCATAGATTTAAACGACTTTTGTAAGTTAACGGCCGATTCAGAGCGAATAGTTTGCCTTTACCGTTTTATGGACATTTTCAAATCCTCCCCATTTTGACCCATACTTTGTACTGTAGCAGCTACTATCAAAGTGGCTTTCGATCATTTATATTGGGCCCTGTCTATAGTGGATGCTAGGTGTTTTAGCCGAATAAACTCATACACCTCAAACAACTGAAAAGAAAACAGAAACCACAGCCCGAGCTTGCAGCTGCATTTTCTACCCGAACTCAGGTAAAAGATGATGCAGCTTTGGAGGGTGGGGGTCGTTACAACTTACTTTGA
Organism: Uloborus plumipes; assembly: GCA_038373865.1. NCBI lineage: Eukaryota > Metazoa > Arthropoda > Arachnida > Araneae > Uloboridae > Uloborus > Uloborus plumipes. The sequence goes on from JAXGGA010015949.1 coordinate 21,602, forward strand.
GCTATTATTTTATTGACTAATTACTTAGTAGAGTAAACTAACATTTTAAATTATTCCATTTTATATGAAGAACAATATTATTTCTGGTAATGAAGTTATATACTCCAACTCTCGAAATTGCTAATTTTCAACAGAATTCGATCGCGTTGAGCGACTTCTAAATATTACTCAATTGAGCTAAAATTTTACATACATTACATTCATGAATAGTGTAAAAAACTGCGGGGTAAGACCAAAAAAATTCAAAAAAAAATTTTTTGAATCACCCTAATGTACATATAAGACTTGCATGAATCCATACCAAATTATAGCTCCATAAGCCTTATGGTTCAGCCAGTAAAAATTATTTTATAAAGGCCTCTTTTTCGTGTCTTGAAAAAAATGACCAAATCGTCAAATTTGTGCTTTTATTGCTTGCGACCTAAGATGATTATCAGGCTCAAATTTGGTGATTCTGATCACTGTTTAGGGTAGAATAGCCTACTTGTGTAACAAAAGCTACATGCACTGTAGATTTTTTGCAATTTGCTGCCAAAGTTGGTAAAAAATCGTATTTTGGCAAATTTTGACCATATGTTATCAGCTTGTATCTGCTGAGAGAATGACTCTCTGAAGCTAATTCTTTCCTCGTTTGTAGTCTGTTTGTTCAAAAGGTGTGCAAGTGGCATCTTGATAGCTCAAATAATTGCTGAATTATGCAAGTTGAAATTCCAGTCAAATTTCTTTTCCTCTATTTTGTCTCAATTTCAAAGGGCAATATCTCAAAAAGGTCATCTTGAATTTCAATTTTCTTTACATCATTGGAAAGAACGCACTTTTCTCAACTAAAAAACTTTATTTTTATCTTTGAGACAAACCAGCTTCAAGGGGATTTTGCAGATCAAAAATGTGTACGTCATTCAACGTGAAATCAAAGAAAAAAGACATAGACCTCAAAAGTTGATGTCAATTTGTTCTTTTAAGATTTACAGGAGCTATTGTACTTATGTTCTGATAAAAAAACCTTTTTTAGGTATTTTTGAACTTTAATTTTTGTGTGCACATCCGTAAAAACTCAAGAAATGGCAAAAAATAAATTTTCGTTTTTAACAAAAATAATTTTCTTATCGCTCCTATAAGAGCTTGAGTCTTTTCCTATGTGTTATTTTTAAGCTCTTGAAACAGAATTTCGGATGATGTGTCACTTGGCAAGGTTGTAGGTCATTAATGTTTCAAGGTCATAAAAAGCATTTTCCTATTTTTCATCATTTTTGTTTATGGGCAAATTGCAATCATGGGCTGAATATCTAGACACATCCTCGGCAGTATTAAAAATACATTTTCAATTAATACTTATCATATTTTCAATCACTATTGTTATCATTTGCATGTTAGAAATAATGGTGGCAATATTCAACTCTATCAAAATTTTCGTTATCGCTTTTTAGAATAATGGCTTTGCAGTCCATTATACATATTTTTTATCACATACACACCATATTTACTGTTTTAATTATTATTTATCTCATTTATTAATTATTTTTATTTTTATTTTTTTTGAAAAAGAAAACAATACTTTTTATGAATTTAAAATATTAATAACACCTTGCCAAGTGACATATCATCCGAAATTGTGTTTCAAAAGCTTAAAAATAACACATAGGAAAAGACTCAAGCTCTTATAGCAGCGATAAGAAGATTATTATTTTTGTTAAAAACGAAACTTAATTTTTTGCCGTTTTTTAAGTTTTTACGGATGCGCACACAAAAGCTAAAGCTCAAAAATATCTAAAAAAAGGTTTTTTAATCAGAACATAAGTACAATAGCTCTTGTAAATTTTAATAGAACAAATTGACATCAACTTTTGAGGTCTACGTCTTTTTTCTTTGATTTCACGTTGAATGACATACACATTTTTGATCTGAAATATCCCCTTGAGACTGGTTTGTCTCAAAAATAAAAATAACGTTTTTTAGTTAAGAAAAGTGTGTTCTTTCCAATGATGTAAAAAAAATTGAAATTCAAGATGACCCTTTTGAGATATTGCCCTTTGAAATTGAGACAAAATTGAGAAAAAAGAAATTTGACTGGGATTTCAACTCACATAATTCAGCAATTATTTGAGCTATCAAGATGCCACTTGCACACCTTTTGGACGAATTATCAGGCTACAAACGAGGAAAGAATTAGCTTCAGCAAGTCATTCTTTCAGCAGATACAAGCTGATAACGTATGGTCAAAATTTGCCAACACACGATTTTTTACCAACTTTGGCAGCAAATGGCAAAAAATCTACAGTGCATGTAGCTTTTGTTACACAAGTAGGCTATTCTACCCTAAACAGTGATCAGAATCACCAAATTTGAGCCTGATAATTGTCTTAGGTCGCGAGCAATAAAAGCACAAACTTGACGATTTGGTCATTTTTTTCAAGACACGAAAAAGAGGCATTTATAAAATAATTTTTACTGGCTGAACAATAAGGTTTATGGAGCTATAATTTGGTATGGTTTCATGCAAGTCGCATATATGTACATCCAAAAAAAATTTCATAAAAATCGGTGGGGGTCGAGTGGGGATCGGTGGGGGTCGAAATTTGGGACACTTGACATGGAATGACACTTAAGTACATTTATAGTAGAGCCCTAGCGCATTTTTTCTGAGCTAGAGCTCTACATTTTCTCTTGTTCCAGGACTCCTCTCGTTTTATTGTATTTTTTAAAGCCTTTTAAACAAACCTGAAAACTGAAATTTAGTTAGTAACTAGTGACAAGTAGACACTTTAATTCAGTAGCTACTTTTTTATTATTATTAATCCAGGACTTTTTTTTTCAAAAAAAAAAAAAAAAAACATTAAAGCATTCTTAAACCGCAATGTTGAAAAGCAGAGTATGAATGAAAGGATTGGCGTATGAGACTTGTTGAAACATAGTATGAATATTTTTTGCAAAATGGAAAATAGGAAATTTAATAAATAAATATTGCTTCAACCGTCAATTCCTATAAAAGAAACTTAAAAGCTTGGTCATATAATTTAAAAAACGAAATAAATTTAGAACAATTTTGTATCAAATGATAAAGACTGAAAAACAAAATATTTTTGTTTCAAGGGCATTGTTAAAATTTTTTAAAAGTTTGTCTTCATAATAAAAATTTCAAATTAAGATTTGAAACTCAAAGGCATGCATAAATAATGTAAAATTGAAGTAGTCAGAACACATACCGCAATGATGTCTATGACATATCTAGCTCAAAAGAAGGGAGAGCAACCAAGGGGGTCGATTGTCCCCTCCCCTGGGAACTTCTAAAATCACCTTCTTCTAAATTTAAACTTTTTCATCATGTATGAGGAGGGGGTTGTGGACTTGAGTAAAATAAAGAACACTTTTTGCAGAGAATTGGTGGCAAAGAGAAGTGTTTTTGAAGCTGTATTATTGTACATTATCTCCATAGCAGAATAGTGACCATAATCCAACTAAACAGCAATTTACCTGCTCTTTTCAATGAATTCCCAAAGAAGTGCATACTTTCAGAACCCAAAGATGAGCTTAGAAATTGAAGCACCGTCAATAAATTAATAATTTTACTTACTTATTTTTTTTAAGGGAGAAAGGAAGGGTGAGGGGATACTTTAAACATTTTGAATTATGGAAGGGGGCAGCTGCCCTTTTTTGCCTTCCTCCTGGATATACTCAGGGCTAGAGTCAGAGCCATTGCTTATTATCTAAGATTGAGCTGAAGTATTAAAAAAACATTAGCTCCAGGTCTGTTTAAAATTTTCTAAAAATTATCGAAAAAACAGTAAAACAGGATCTACTTTAACAATATGAATGCAAACTGCAAAAGTTTTATGCAAATAAAATTCAAAAACAAAAAGAATACAACCACAAAACATCTTTTTTTAGTACCACCCCCGTTATTGTCGATAGGATGAAAAAATATTTTTGAAATATAAAATTTGCATATCATCATCAATATACAGAATAAAAACCCTTTTAAAATTTTACAAATAAATATGACTTACGCATTGGGAGTATATTTAAATCCAGAATGTTCAGATTTGTGTTGATGGTTTCCTTGGTAATGATTTTAAAATAAGCTGACAGAGCAGTTAAAGCATTGTCTTTCAAATTCATTAATGAGTCGCATACTTCTTTTGTTGGCCGTATAAATAAGTCATGGCTCTTTATAGGCAATGGTAAAGGCAAAACAAACTTTTTCTCAGGATAAAATCTTATCAATTCAGCAATTGAGAGTGTTCTTCCTGAAAGTAAATACCAATGAAATATAAAATAATTCATTATTTTATTTAATTTTAACATTTACGTTAGTAGAGGGAAGCGGGACACATTGATGCCCTTTTCTGTTTTTCACTTTTTAACTTATTAACAAATTAAATGAACAATTTGATTTTTTACCGTGAGTTTTATAAAATATTACTTTTTATCTCACTTTTTTTTTTGAAACTGTTCAATTTATCAACTGTTATAAAGTGCTCTGAAGGGGTACGAGGTACTACATAAATTCACATTATGAAAACAGCTTCTACAATAATTTTAGTGACAAATATAATTTAATATTGCAACTAAGTTATGCTGTTTTGTGTTCAGCATTTAAAAAAAGTTAAAAGGTCAATATAACATATTAAAATATTAAATTGGCCAACTTCTACTTTCATGCTATTCATGCCATAACCATTTACATTTTCTCAAGAACCAGATAAACTTGGGTCATCATCAACTTCACGTTTGCTATTACAACAATTTTGTTGCTCTAATTCTTCTAAAATTTTTCGTTCTTTGTGTGTTTTCTAAGAGAGTACTGAAGTATCCCATGTTTTTGGTTCTGAAAAAAAAGCTGTCATATATTTTTTCAAAAAATAAACAAACTAAAAATAATTATGAACTAATAGAATTTACTTTTGGAGGAGAGTTCAATTTATTCTTCTTGAAAACCATTTAAAACAATACAGTTGCAGACTTATGAAAATTACTCAACACCGAAAAAATGGCAAATAAATTTGCTCAATATAACTAACACCATGAAAGTTTGTTATAGGATTTAGATGAATATAGCTGTTATTTGTTGGGTATAAATTAAAATTAAAAGAAGAGTAATATTAAAATTATGAAGATCAGTTTAATCTGCCCCGTAGACCCTAACAAGCCAGCCTCATCTCCCTCTATAATAGACATGGGCATGATAATACAATTCAGTTTCATAAAAAACAAAAACAAAATAATAATAATTTTCTAATAATAATGTAAATAATAAAGACTTACATTATAAATTACATTTCTAGAAATGTGGCTCTAGGAGTTTAGGCTTTCAAAAAATTAACCATTTCTGAACTGAAAGGTTTTTTATTAAAATTTTGCTGTACTAGAACAGAATGTGAAACAATAAATTCAAATTTAAGTCATAATCTCATTCTTAATGAGTTTCTTGACATTACTGATAGAATATATTAATAGTTTGAATTCTAAAGAGAAATAAGTTGGAATGAAGGAGAAAATTGAGGACCTGTGAAAGATTCAGGCCCGTCATTTGAGGGGGGGGGGGGGCAATTGGTCTCCCCCCCCCCCACCCCGGAAAAACCTAAAATTACCACCCTGGAAAGATTGGTTGTTTATGCATGCTTCTAATTTTTACTGCATTGAAAAATTTTGTAAGATCTGTTTCTTCTATTTTAATCAAAATATAACTTTGGAGTTAAAACACAGTACAAATGATCCACTAAAATTAATAAATAGGTAAACTAGACAAAAAATTTCCTAGTGAAATTTGGAAACTTAAAATTTCATTTATTATAGAACTACAAACAAAAATCGAAATAATTATTCAGGACAAAAAAAAAATATTGCTTTAAGACTTAATTTTGTGAATTTTTTTTATCTTCTTACAGGATTCTCAAGATTAATTTTAAACAATTCCACTTTCACCAAACCCAGACATGGTATTATTATCAGAAAAATTCTTTAGAATTAAAAACTTAGCTCTGAAGCTCAATTTTGCTACTGTTTTATTTAAATAAATATAAACTAAGCATAACAAAGAAAAATTTTAAGTTCTACATCAGATGTGTTCTTAGCAGATAAAAATAAAGTAGATTATATATTTTTTTTTGATGAAATGTTTTCTCCTTCTTTCTGATAGTTAAATGTTTAATCTTTTTTTAAAGAGCAGTTCCATGTTATAGCTTATTTAAATAGTCAGTAGTTATTAACACTGATTCCTTAAACCACAAAAATAACAA
>JAXGGA010015950.1:0-27833 GCA_038373865.1 Uloborus plumipes
ATGCTCACTGCAATGGTCGCAAGGCTTTTTTCCCCCCCGTTAAAATCACTGTCCGTTATTCAGAGTGAATAACATAGAATGGCCTATATTAATGGACTGGGACATACAGAAATGTCCGCTAATTAGAGGTGTCCGCTATTCGGGAGTGTCCGTTAAGGGAGGTTTCACTGTATTTTCATTTGGAGGGACAAGGAGCATTGTATTAGCAGCTAACATAATTTTAGAGGGCATAAGAAAGTTCAAAATCGTGAACACTGATGGAAAAAGGAGATTTGGGATTATGCTCCCACTCCCCAAAAGTAATATTTCAAAAATCGTCAAGAATGTTTTTTTCCGTTTTTCAGAAAGACTAACGTTTTTTCCGGTGTAAAACTACATGCTTTAAAGATTGCATGAACAAAGGAAAGCTGTAAGTGCATATTCTGCAGAAGTAGACATTCCCACAATTAGTCTATTACAGTACTAAATAGAAAATATTCTATAGTTCTTCAACCTTTTAAAGAAATAACTAGACAAGCAAGCAAAGATGACGAAGTAATATCCTTTGTAATACCGGCTGTGCAACTCTGAATTCGTATTCATCAGAACGACAAAAAGATGAGGGAATACAAACAATGAAAGAACCTCAAGGATGCTAAGCTAAACACGAAAAATTAAATGTACAAAAGGAAAAGCATTTATGCAGAAAAACAGCACTTGATCCGCGATTCAAATCTTTCTTTTTAAATGACAAAGTAACAATTTGGACTTTAAAAGAAATTTTTTCCGAAAGAAGCCTGAGTAAATCTGGGGCATCAAAAATAAAAGTATTTGTGATAAAAGTTTTGAAGAAGTTCGCGAAGACATATGGAACTGTTACAGTGAATTCGTAAAAAAAAACATAATCCCTTAATCTGCAGGAAAACAGACATAGAAGGCGAATCTACAATGAAAGCGAAGTTGGAGGTCAAGAGTTAACAAAGTATTTATTTTAGTCTCCCTCCTTTTAAAAGAAATGAAAAATCCCATTACGTGGTGAAAACATCACGCAGAAGAGTTTCCACGACTGAAGCTCGTTTGTAGCAAATGCGTCAGAATGTAACTGAAATTTGACCTAACATGCTTTGTGTAAATTTATCAGTGTTATTGGGAAAGTAGAATTCTGTTCCTTCGGACTCGTGTTTTGAGAGCCATTTAAAAGGCAAAGAAAATTAACAGCAGATGTGAATTCTTTAAAAAAATGTATAGCAGAAATGAAAACCAGCGTTAATGTATCCGGAATATTAGTAGTGAAATCTTCGTAGATATGGGCTGAGATAAGTAACGCTTTAAATGGAAGCGTAACTCCATTAGCAGTGTACACTACAGTAAAGAAAAACTGATACGAAGTGTATAACGTTTTAAATTATGATCCGCAAAAAATAAAGAAATTTATACAAGTGCAGAGTAGGAAGATTGCTGTGATGAGGGCTCTTCAGAAACAGAGGACGCGTTGGAATTTGACGCGTAAATTGAATATGATGAGTTTGTACTACTCGAATTCCTTGCTAAAAAAATATTCGTGTTCTGAAAGACTGAGCCAAGTAAGAAACTATTTCACGGCAAAACGAGCTTAAATTCATAAATTCAACGAAATGTTCATACCTGAGAGCAATTTACCTTGCACTTTACATTTCAAAAGGCTCACAAATACACCTGATGGATTGAATTTTTTAACCAAGCAGGCAAAATCTAAAGAATGTTCATTGAAACTTACAGGAATACTAAACCCAAACCTACCAAAGATCTAGCTGTTAACACATTTTTTAGATTGTGGAATTTTTCAAAAAGTATCTTACAAATCCAAAGAGCTCTTTCCAGCACATTGCGAGAAGCAGTTGTGGATAACATGGTAAAACAGAAGATACCTGGAAACTGTGTACAGAAGATTAGAGGCTCACAATGAAATTAATTTTGAAGATGAAACAGTAAAAATACCCACAAATAACGTGCTAAATGTAACAAAGCAAGAAGCTATAGCTGCCCTCAAAAGGCATAACAGACATTGGTCATGACGCATTTTATGTTCATTATTGGAAACGTTTTGTGGAAAAATTTGAGCTACTTTCTAGTAAATGTATTGAACGATTTGGTTATAAGCCAGATACTCGAAAATTCTGTCGTTATTTCAGCATGCAATGGGCTGGCGTAAAGAAAGAGTGTGCTAAATGTTATAGAGTTCGATGCAGTACTAATAAGAATATGTAAGTAGAATCATTTCATAAAACGTTTTAACAAGGCGATTCGTTCTTAAAAGGTAAACCGTGCAAAAGAATCAACAGATGCTATGCTGTCCTCTTTCTGTATTCGCGGGTTTCAGCCTGTAAGAGAATGATATCACCACAGATGGGGGAAAATGAGTGGAAATCAGCAGAAATAAGCAAAAGACGTAAGTTAGCGCTGAATCTACATCTATAGAAGAAGTGAGATCTGACATATGGGAGACAAAGAGCAAAAAATCATTGAATGCTTTGATTACTGAAGCAGATGATAATGTATAGAGAGTAATAAAGCTTTTCGAGTGCAAAATGAATTGCCAAATAACGTACCACGCCTGCGGCATCTGCTTACATTCATTTGCATGCAACTGCCCAGATGCTCTCACAGGAATACATTTATAAGGGCGATTCTCTGTAAACTCGTCATTTTTCACATGAAATCTGTCCGGACACGGTTTTTTGAAATGTTCGTATAATTATAATACTATTGCTCAGAAAATGAACTGATTACTTTGGTTTCAAAGAGGGCCAATTGACGTGTGTTTTTCTGATAAATTATGATAGGGGGCAAGTCCCCGCCTAGTATAACAGGTAGTATGTCAGGTGACTGTGTTTTTGCTCTTTGTTACGTAATATCTGCAAAACTATAATTAGTTACGTGACTACCTATAAATTTAGGCACAAATCGTGGACATAATAACTAATGTTTTATAATTAAATTTATTGACATTAATAAAATCACTTCCCAGAGGACTGTTTTCACAACGGCCCTGATGCATACTTTCATCACAAATGTGGCTTTCAAACTAAGCAAAGTAGCGTTTCAACACCGTTCTCGGCGATTTCGGCAAATTCACACTGATTACTTTAAACTTCATACCAAAGAGAATTTTCAAAAGTTATAGATTTTTTGTATTACAGCTTTGAATTTGTTGCAGGGGACTGTTTGAAAAAACTCCGGACAGAATTTACATGACAATTTTAAGTTTTAGAAATACGTAATTATACCTTATTTCATAAGAAAAATATAGCTTCATTATTCTATTTTTAGACATTAATTGCCAAATTTATGTAGTGTTAATAGGTTTTTTGAAATACTATCTTTAACAGTTAGACTATGGGATTGGGACAGGGGACTGTGTTTTTGGCGCTTAGATAATTTCTAGAAAAAAAATTTAAATTGTTATCACTCCAAATACAATTGGGCCACAAAGTATTAATGCTTTACTTGTATTAAGAGAGATAATTACTTTATTACACTTTATTATTTTTAAAATACTCAGTCCGGTTGGTTGGTTGGTTGGTTTTATTATTTAATGGCGCAAAAGCCTTTATAGACTATACTGCGCCAAACGATAGTTTTGTTTAAAAAATGATGAGATGCAGAAGTGATCTAAAATATGAAGGAGCTAAGAATTAAAAGATTAAAAAGCATTTCACAATGAGACATATATACAAAGTTTAAAATTCTAAATAAAAACGCAAAAGAAAAAGCGGCAAAAAATTTGACTAAAACCTGTTAAACAATTAAGAAACAAGGACGACTTCAATAAGACAGGTAAAACCACTAAATCAAATAGATAAAACCAATCTCATGAAGAAATGAGAACAAATTAGGGTGGAGTGCGTCCCCTAGCAACTCCGTCAAAGATGGATAAAAACAGTTAAAAAATTTAAAACGAGCATGGTTAAAATTTGGGCAGTTACACAAAATATGTAACACTGTCTGACTAATGTGGCATGTGTTGCATACTGGAGCTGGTTCCTGACAAAGAAGATACTTGTGCGTGAACCTAGTATGCCCGATACGAAGACGAGCGATAATGGCTTCATGTCTTCTAGTGGTTCTTACGCATTTAAAACCTTTTGTCAGTGGCTGGATGGAGTGTAATTTATTGTTTGTTTCTCCATCCCAGTCACGCTGCCAATGGTTGTTGAGGCTTTCTGTTATGTAATTCTTTATGTCTCCAAAAGGTACAAGATCTTCAGCATGGGAGTTTGCCGCCTTGGCAGCTGTATCGGCTGCCTCATTTCCAGTAATGCCTACATGACCAGGTATCCAGCAAAAAATAATTTTAAAATTGTTTTGCATTAAACTATTGTATAGGCGAAAAGACTGAATAACTAAAGGGTGGCTATTGTTGTTACAGTTAATGATAGCATCTATGGAGCTTTTAGAGTCTGTGTATAGTATCCACTTTTTATGATTTGATTCTGCTATTGTTTTTAAAGATGTGGCTATAGCTTTTATTTCAGATGTAAAAACAGAACAAGATTTATGTAACTGTTCTGATGTAACTCGACCATCAATAACTGCCGCTAAGCCGACGTGATCATTACTTTTAGAACCGTCGGTGAAAATTTCATGATATAATGGATACTGTTGTTTTACTGCAAAGTAGATTTGTTGGTAAACGGAGTCAGTTGTTGTGTTTTTTTGGAAATTATCGAAATCATGAAGAACAGATACATTGCTTTTGTTCCATGGTTCAATTAGTTCAGTTATGTTGTATGTCTCAAAATCTGAAATTTGCAGACAATCAAGCTCCTGTCGCATTCGGATCCCAAATGTTGGGGTGACCGAAGGACGGCGTAGAAATAAATCTACATTTGTCGGATGGAAAATGTGCAGATGAAGCGGATGGTTTGTATTCGGTTTGGTTTTAAAGTAAAAATTAAGTGAAAGTTTAAGTCTTCGATTTGTGAGAGAAGGTTCGTGTGCTAATATATATAGGCTTTTGATTGGTGAGGTTCGGAAGGCACCTGTACAAATGCGCAAGGCCTGGTTATGTATTGGATCCAGGGTTTTTAAATAACTTTTGGCAGCAGAGCCATAAACTTGGCAACCGTAATCAAGTTTTGAGCGTATTAGAGCCCTGTAGATTCTTAACATGGACTCTGTATCGGCACCCCAAGAAGTGTTAGCTAAAACCTTAAGAATGTTTAATTTTAATGTGCATTTCTTTTTTAGCTCCTGTATATGCGGTAAAAATTTGAGTCTATTATCAAGAGTAAGACCAAGGAACTTTCCTTGATCTTTAACAGTTATGGGTTGATTATTAAGCAGCAAGTTCGGGTCAAGATGAAGCCCTCTCTTACGGCAGAAATGTATACAGAAGGTTTTTTGAGCAGAAAAAGAAAAACCATTTTCCTCTGCCCAGCGAGAGACTTTATAAATGGCTATTTGAAGCTGCCTTTCAATGATACTCATGTTCGCTGACGAGAAAGAGATTTGAAAATCATCCACGAACATTGTACCTTTGACAGCGGGGGGTAGATGTTCAATTAAGCTATTGATTGCAATAACGAAAAGGGTTACGCTCAACACACTTCCCTGGGGTACACCTTCTTCTTGGATGAAGGTATCAGACAGAATCGACTTGACGCGTACACGAAAAGTTCGGTATTTGAGAAAATTGGAGATAAAAATAGGTAGGTTACCTCGCAACCCATACTCGTGCAGAGTTTTGAGGATCCCATATCTCCAAGTACGGTCATATGCCTTTTCAATGTCAAAGAATACGCTCACAAGATGTTTACGTTTAAGAAATGCTTCTCTGATAGATGTTTCAAGAAGCATCAAATTGTCTATAGTGCTCCTGCCGCGCCTGAATCCACTTTGGAATGAGGATAGTAGATGATTTGATTCCAGAATGAAAATTAGTCGGGCATTAACCATACGCTCCATCAGTTTACATAGAACACTAGTAAGGGCTATAGGTCTGTAGCTTTCAGGTTGATTGGGTGGTTTATTTGGTTTCAGTAATGGTATTATTATTGCTTGAGTCCAGATGGTCGGAAATCGTTGTTCAGTCCAGATTCTATTGAAAAGATGTAGTATATTTTCTAAAGATGCTTTACTTAGATTTTTCAGCATACTATTATGTATTTCATCAGGACCAGGTGAAGTATTGCGGGTTTTTTGCAAAGCTATAAGAAGTTCTTTAAAAGTAAAATCGGTATGAGTCTAAAATGTTTGAATTAAAATTAAGGATTTTTCTTTCCTTAAGCGTTTTGAGAGCTAAAAACTTTGAATCATACTTGTCTGCTCTGGAGACTTCTGACAAATGTGTCCCCAAGCAGTCAGCCACCTCTTTGAGTTCAGATATTGTTTGACCATTTTTCTCAAGTATGGGAGCACAAGATGTTTGATAATTACCAACGATTTTTTTAATTTTGCCCCAAACGGTCTTGGATGGGGTGGACGTCGTTATTGTGCTGACATATGTTTGCCACGAGTCCCGTTGGCTTTTTCGCCGAATCCTCCGAGCTTCAGCACGAGCTCGTTTGAGTGATACAAGATTTTGTGTGGTGGGATATCGACGAAATGTGTTCCATGCTTTTTTCTGTTTTTTATAGGCTGCCTGGCAATCAGAGTTCCACCAAGGCTTCGGAAATTTAATCCTCCTCCTGGTGGTTTTTGGTATAGCGACATTCGCTGCATTCAAGATAATGTCGGTTACTCGGCTTACTGCTACATCAATGTCGGTTTCGTTCACAACTTCCGGTGTTATTTCTGCCAACTGGGTAAATGCTGCCCAATCAGCTCGATCAAGGCGATAACGGGCTTGCTGCTGCTCATTGTAGCTGCAGCGTCCAGTAAATGTTAACTTGATCGGGGAGTGGCCACTGGTGTAGAGACCACCTTCCACCTCGAAATCCCAGTGTGGCAGAAGCGAAGGTGAGCATATTGACAAATCGATGGCATGGTAAGTCTGCGTTGGAAGATGGAAATATGTATTTTCACCGTTGTTAAGTACACATAGATCATTGTCATAGATAAAGTTTTCAATAATCAACCCTCTACTATTGGAGTTTGGACTACCCCAGAGGGGATTATGGCCATTAAAATCCCCCAAGATGACAAAAGGGGGAGGGAGTTGATCGATCAGTGTCTGCAATTCCACGCTTCTCAAGTCATAAGAAGGTGGAATATATATAGAACAAACTGTTAGCAACGAGTGAAGGTGAACACGCGCAGCTACTGCTTGGAGGGACGTGTTGATATTGAGCTGGCTAGATGCGTAATCAGTGGAGATTAGCATCGCCACTCCTCCACAACGACGATCTCCTGTCAAGCAGTCCTTGCGGTATATTTCAAAACCTTTCAGTCTCGGTCTATCTGTAGGGGACAAGAATGTTTCTTGCAGACAAACTATGGCCGGTTGGTGAGTTTCGACAAGATCTTTGATTTCGGTGACATTATGCGAGTAACTCTGACAATTCCACGAAAGAATGCTCAGGACCATGATGAGAAAAATGAGGAAAAACGGCCAAACTAAAACGTGGCACGTTAGGCAGAGGGGTCCTTCCACCCTTCATCGTCGGATGGCGGGAGTTCTTCAAATGCAATATCATTAGCTTCATCGTGAGGGGGAACAACTTCCTCAAGAATAGCTTTAGTGAGCTTGGTTTTCTTGTTAGAGTACAAGAAGTCCTCTTTTTTAAAACCATAAAAATTTGGGGGCCTCTGTTTTGAGGACACCCCAATTTTAGCCCTTGATTTAATCAGTTTCTTTTTTTCTATAGTTTTTTTTGAATTTTGCGAGTTCTTGTTTATAGTTATTACAGCATTAGGCGGGTTTACGATCTGTTTTTCTGTTTGTGGCTTGGTGTTCGTAATTTTATTTTGAGAAGAATTTGAACTATAAGATTGAACATTTTGTTTAGGTGAGATAACTGACTTAATAGTGTTTATTTGAGCATCTGTTTGGGTACTTGAAGATTTAAGAACTTTTTTAACGGCAGTAGCGTAAGAAATTCCTGAGGTAGGTGTACGGGATTCTACTATTTTCCTTGCTTCAGGATATGATATTTTTTGAGTCGTTTTAATTACTTGTATTTCTTTTTCTAGGAGCCATTTAGAACATTTTCTCGAGTAGGAGGGATGATCTCCCTTGCAGTTGACACATTTGAAGTCTTTCGTGCACTGTACACTATCATGGCCAGGTTCGGAACATCTGGCACATGTCTCGGTACCACGACACGAAATCTTAGAATGCCCAAACCGCTGGCACTTAAAGCACCTGAGCGGGTTTGGGATGTAAGGTCGAACTGAACAAGAGAGATACCCAGCTTTTACACGGGAAGGGAGGTCAGGAGTTGAGAATGTCAAAATCAGGTGTTTGGTGGGCGCCAATTTGCCATCACGCTTAACGGTGATCCGTTTCACTCCGCTTACATTCTGCGACTGCATTTCCTCCAAGATTTCTTCCTCGGGTGTAAAGAGGAGATCTGGTTCCGAAATAATACCCCTAGAAAAGTTTAGCGTTTTGTGTTCTGTTACTGTACATAAATAAGAGCCTATTTGATTAATTGAGAGAATGGATTTTACTTGTTTCTGGTGTTTTATTTGAACAAGAAGTTCGCCAGTACGCAATTTTTTAACTGATTCGTATTCTCCAATTAAATGAGTCAGAGCTTTATTGATAAGAAAAGGTGAAGTTGTCGAAAAATTTAAATTACTATTACGCTTAATGATAAAGAACTTAGCTGTATTTGAAGACAATTCATTTTGACGCTCCCCACTAGGGGGAGAAGAGTTTTTATTGTTTGAATCCATGAACGGACCGGAGAACTGGGGGGAAAAGTGGGGTCGAGCCCCTGCGTAGCCCCCCTACACAGGGGTAAGGCTGCATACGACAGGGTTCGCCGGCTAGCCCTGAAGCCTCCCGTAAGAGATACCGCTTGGCCCCGGTACCACGCAGCCATCGGCACGGTTGACACACCTTGGCTTGGGGTTTTGTTCCGAAATTTGGTAAGTGTGATGAGGGAAGGAAGGAGAAACAAATCCCTTCCCGCCGATATTCTGTTTGAGCAACTGGGGGTCACGACTCCGCCCAAGAGCTCGCCCCGAACTCACCACACCGCAAGCCCCCCCACCACGACAAGGTAAACGGACAACGGGGGGGTACTCAGTCCGGACAGCCCTTTACCAGTTTAGAGAGAATCGCCCATAAACACAGCCATTTGGTAGCTCCAAATACAAAAATAACTTTCGATGACAACAGCAATCCACTTCCATCAGTGGTGTAAGTAAGTGACTAGAAAAGAGGAAGCACTGCTATTGAAGAAGAAAGAAATATTACCGTAAAATCCATTAATCCTCCCCACTGGATCTATTGAAACAAAAACCGTGATTGAAAAATGCCTCTTAATTCAAGAAAGAGTTAAAAACTGCAACGAGAAAAATATGTCATTAAGAGAGGTCTTTTAAGCAATGCAAATTATGCTTTGAGCCTTAACATTAGCAGTCACAGTGAAACTTAAATACGCCAAGAGTTCCCCACAACAACAAAAAAAAAAAAATAAATAAATAAATAAAAAGTCCAACAGCGAAGGTTCTTTTCTACAAAAAAGACAAGACAACGTAAAAACACTTATCTTTGTAAAACCCACTATAGCAGAGAAGATAGAATTACAATACCATATTTTAAATGGCAGCAACTAACTCTTGAAAAATGACCATTCATACTGCTTTCAGAAGCAAAGTACGACTAAAATTGCTTCTCCTATTATTGCGAATAAAAAACCTAATACACAACTGAAAGATAGAAAAACTTTCACCCAAAAAAATTGTCTTTTTTGCTTCATCTCTTTAGAGATATTTCAAGAAGTAATGAAAGAGACAGCCTGATAAGTGAAAACGATATTGAGAAAAATCCCGGACACTGTGATAGATATGATCGATGAAGTGTTGATTAACACAAGAATTTGTCTCACTGAATGTATTAGTTCTAATTAATAAAATTATGAAAAAAAAAAAAAGGAATGCGTGTGTTCTGATTATGTACTGAAATCGCGATAAAGGAAAATATAATATGTTGCGACAGCTGTGATACACGATACCATTATAAAAGCATTGCCGTGCCCGAAGAAACAAACAAAAATATGGAGATGCTTTAAGTGCATATATTTCACAACTAATGATAAAGAGATTCGAAAGACACTTATTGCTTTTAAAAATAGAGTAGCGTAGATCAAGGTACTCACTTTAACAAGGTTAAAATGAATGGGAGCATTGCTGTCTGCAAAATTAAGAAATAATGTATTTTCGAATTTGAATGTCCCTTGTTATTTTAGACCAATCTGAAGCATATTTGTGCTCTCGAAAAAAAGTTTTATGACTTATAGCATAATTTCAGAAAATTGATTAATAATTGCAAAAGAAGCTAGAAAGCAAACTGGATTTTTCTCAACTTTTATGGAATTACCCGACAGTAAGAATTTATTGCATTTCTGCAAAAACGATGCTTAATCTTAACAAAATTAAGAATTTGACTGTAAATGTGATATTGCATCACATCGTTAGGTTTTTTTCAGTTCTTCAATCATTTTGCAACCTATCATTTACGATCGCTTAACGATAATCTCCCGCGTTTTATTTCTACAACTTTTTAAATTCACCCCGGAACGCCTTCCCTTTCCATTTTTCTTGCAGCCCTTAATTTTCCGCGCTTTTACATGTATCATTTAAGCATTTTCGGTTAAATTAACGCGTTTTCGAATCGCGATTTTCTTAATTCCCTTTTTTCCAAATTTCGGTTTTTCGCATTTTCTCCATCTTTTCGCCATTTTGAACGGAGCTCTTCGAATTTCTTCTTCGACAACTGACGCTAGCTGGGTTGTCTTTGAGGGCAAAATTTGACCCACGCTTTTTTCCATTGGCCGAAACTCCCCCGCGCGCCTTCCGAGGGGCATTGAACTCCAACCGACGCTAGCCGTGATTGGCTGGCTCAAGGTCAAACGCAGGAGTTTGGTGTTCGGAGCGCGCGAATTTCCACACAGAAGCCCCCGCAAATCGGTTGAGAAAGGAGGACGTTGGCAGAGGAGCGACAGGAGAGCTAAGCTCTTGTTTTTTTTTTAAGGAACGATGAAGGCGTCGCCAGGAGATGTGGATGGAAGGGTGGTGAAAGCCCTCACGAAAATGCAACAACCATGGGACTTTAAGTCCTACTAGCGAAAGTATCATCATGTTTCCTAGTCCTATTAGCGAAAGTATCATCATGTTTCTTTTGCCAGCTGCCCAAACTTCTTCGCTGCACATCTCCCCTTCGTCTGTTTTCATGATGCCTTTTTTTCCGTTGATTCGACAAGCGCTCGCCGTCGTCTCATGTCACGTTTCGTCTGAATCCTTCAAGAATTCATTAATCTAATGCTCCCGTATCATTTTTGCCACCGAGATGCCCGCTTCGTTGCCCCTTTCAAGAATTTCTCAATCTGATGCTCCCGCGCGATTTTCTGCAGAAATGACCACATCGTTGTTGAGGGTCAAAGTTGGACTTCTACACCAAATTAGAAAGCGCGTGGACAATTCCTTTTTGTGCGCCAGCTCCAGCGAATCTCCACCGATGAACAGAACTGATTTGTAGTATATTTTTTTATTCAAATACCTCAAACCTTCTACTCATGACTTTCGCGAT
Source organism: Uloborus plumipes (assembly GCA_038373865.1). Classification (NCBI taxonomy): domain Eukaryota; kingdom Metazoa; phylum Arthropoda; class Arachnida; order Araneae; family Uloboridae; genus Uloborus; species Uloborus plumipes. The sequence continues at coordinate 11,660 of JAXGGA010015950.1, forward strand.
TTTCTTTAATCTTTTTCACATTAGTAAAATTGTCAGAAGAGCTCTTCAAGTTATAATAATTTTGTGAGAATGTACAGACGAGACAAGGCTGCAGGAAAATAAATATGTTGATCTGAGTTGCTTATGTATTATTGAAAATGACATCACTGACAGCGGGGTAAGTTAATTCCTTTTTGACTTTGGATTTAAATTACTAGGGCACTCAAGCCAGGCGTTGGTCTGGAGTTTTTTTGTGGTAAATTTTCTTCGCGATGTTACTTTCCACTTACGTTCGGCCTTTAACTTAATTAACTTTTCTCTGAATTTCTAGGGAATGTTTTCCCATTAATTTTTTTTCCTTTTTAGTTTAAGCTTAACAAAATTAAATGTAACTAATTGCATCTCAAAATGATGCGCATCACACCACAGTAAACAATAATTACGGTTGAGGAAACACTAGTTGCACAGTTTATCAATCACAAAACCATTCTACTTTCAAGTATGATAAATTCTTGAAAGAAAATGAAATATAATAGACATTTAACAGCAGAAAAACTTACTCTGTCTGAATTGTTTTAATACTAAACATAAAATTGTACAACACTTGTCTCCTTTCGTGTGTTCAGTTTGTTAGAAGAAACACAATACTTTGCTTCGTCGGCGATGAACTAAACCGTTTCTAGTATAAATCTAAAATGCAGATAATGATTTAAATAATCACAAGATGCTTTCTTCGTAATTCAATTGAATTCTTCAGTGATCCAAAATAACGACTGGGTATATGGTACTGCGAAGCGAAAATGGGCAAAAAAGATGGAGAAGTGTGAAATGCCAAAAAAAAAAAAAAAAAAACTACATCAATTCATTATATTAAAGAACTTAGTTGATTAACTTTCTGTAAAGCATTGCTTCTTTCAAACACTCCTTCAAAATTGGGACATCTCACGACTGTGACTTCTAAGTAGCTACTATATAAATTGCTGAATTTGTGAAGTGTAGAAAGGGAAAAAATACCTTTTGTACAAACTACATAATGTTTTACTGTATCTACAAGTAAGGCGATGTTGTAAACGACACGAGCTTCAAGACAGTGGTACAAAAAATATAAAATGGCCTACATAGTAAAAGAAAACTTTTGGAATTATGAGAAAGCAGAAATAGTAGAGCTTGCACCTAAGGTCCAGGTTTGCAGCCCACAAGAGATGAAACCTGAATCTGACAAGTTGGGGCTGACCCTCTAGGTAAACTACCGGTTTTGGCTGATTTCTCTGCTATCTATTTTTGGCATGGATAGCTCAGAGATCTCGATGTACAATGTACACCCTGGGTTAGACTTTGGTGCAATTTTTTGCTCATGTCAAGTGTGGTAGTTAGGATAACCTTCGGGATACTATCAACCAACTCCAGATTTGACACGGTAGCAGAATCGTTGTAACCGTTTCTGGTACCACACTTGCATTCAGACTCTGAATTTTCATGCCTACCGGGGCTCGTTAGGTCACTACAATTTCAATGCATTCTGTACTGGGGCATGGACTATACTTATCCCAGCAATTGTGGGAGATACCAACATGGGCTAGGTGAAGCTCTACCAGACTGACCATGGCCTGTTGATTTATTTCTAAGGGAAGGCAGAAGAGCTTGCTGGGCTTCAAAGGTTTAGTTTGGTTGGATTTAGCATTCTGCATTGCTATTGTCTACATTGTCACATACAAGAGATAAAGAAGCTTGAAACAAGATCGGCAGAGTAAGAACATTCACCTCGCTCAAGAGTTTTTTTTTGGTTTGTGGCAAAACAGATTTTAGGTGGTTTAAATTTGGTGCCTAATTACATAAATGGTTATTATATCTTGTTTTCATCTGTTAAACTTTAGCAATTCAAACTTTTTATCAAAGGCTGGATGGAGTGCAATGGTTAATGTCTTTGAAAGGAATAAGATCATTGAATTGGGCATTTTCAGCATTGGCTACTGAATTAGCTGCTTCATTGAATGCAATCCAGAACAGCTAGGGATTTAACAAAAAGGAACTTGGAAATTCTATTGATTTAGATTTTTGTGTAACAGGTAAGAGGATGGCTATTGAGTAATGAGTTCCAGTGAAGAGCACATGAGTGAAGATTTTATGAGGAAATTATCTGCAATGCTATGAAAATGGCTTTCATTTCAGAAGTGAAAATTTAGCTCATGAGATATGATTTGACATTAATTATTGGCAAAAAACTTAAGTGATCGATTGATTTTGATCTACAGTTGTAGTGCCTTTTTGAAATTTTTTAACTCATGAAGAACAAAAAGCAGCTTTTGTTCTATCGTTCAATAAGTTCTATTTCGTTATGTATATTGAAGTGTGATGAATTAATGTAAAACTATTCACAGAGGAGATTAGGAAGGTAAACGTGGAGTGCTCAAAATTAGATACTGGATGCAGGATCTTAAGAAGTTGTTAAAATGATGAAAAAGAAAAGTTAAAATGATGTGCCTGCAAGGCATGCCATTGTAACATTTTCTTTGACTTTATTTTCTAAGCATGTACAACATTAAGATGAACAGAGGTAAAACATATTTAAAATGCAGGTAGAAGTAACTTAGAGAAAAATGGATAGTTCCAATATGTCATTCACTCATTCTAAGAGGTTGAAACAAAGATTCAGATGACATAATAGCAAATAGAACTGCTGGGAGCAAGCTAGCAATCTTCTTAAATTCTGAGAAAAAGTCTTGTCCCAATTACACATTGAGTTGAATTTGATTTTCAATTGCAGGACTACTTCACCTGCCTTTATTGAAATAGTGGTTTTTCTCATTTATATAGAAACAAGCATAAACATTAATGTATAAAAAATGTGAAACATATAAAAGCAGAATAATCAGAATTTTCAAAAACCCACTGAGTGAAAAGTTTTCATTGTGACAAAACACACAATTATAAACCAAAAAAAGTAATTAATCCGAACAACTACAGCTCACCAGCAAAATAGGGAAAAGAGGAAATTCACTCGGGCTCTCGGGATCGTGAGCCCCGTACACACCTAAAGCAGGTGTGCCCGAGAGGAAAACCAGATAGTTTGTAATCAACAAAAAAATTGTTACAGCATATAAAATCAACCCGAAAATATCTTACAAGGCAATTTTTTAAAGATGAAAACTTAAAAAAAGCAGATATTGAAACAGTTTGTAAGTTCATTTCTAGCAAATGCCACAAATGAATTAAAAAATGCATATTGCGATAATGCTAGTATTTTAACAATTTCAACTTAGACATGAATAGTTTTGCATGCATGAAAGATGTAATATATGTATGTATATTTGTATGTATGTTTGTTCCTTATAAAAATCGACAGTTTTTGTCGAATCTTAATATAGCTTGGCACACAGGTTCCTTGATGAAGTATAATTCACACAAAGAAGGGAAGGGGTGCTGAAATTTTTAAAAAATCCAAAGAAATATAAGTTTTTATTCAATAACGTTTACTACTGTGATGGAGATAAGCCTTTAAGATGAGAAATAAAATTATTTCCGATTGATCATCTTTTCTACCTTGAGAATGGGCTACACAAATAAGAAAAAGAAGAGATTTGAAATTTGTAGTTTTAATAAGAATTTAATTTAGTTAATTGCGAGTGAGATTGATGCAATTTTTGAACTCCCACGTGGACAGAATTCATCTAAATAATTATCAAACAGGAATGCTGTATTAGTAAGCACCCGGGCAATGCCACACAGTAAGCCAGTAATAAATAACATATGAACATAAAAAAAGCTAAGAACTGGGATAAACATCATCAGTTGTAAGGTTTGTAAATAACTGATATAGAAAGAAAAGGCAGGCATTGTGGGAAAGATGGGAGACAAAGAATACTAAGAATTTGCTTCTATTGGGTGTTGTGTTGTGGTAATGCTATAAGGGGTAGTCAATAAATTTTATTTTCTGATGGGGCGAGAGGGCTATGAAATTGGGAGTTTATATATAAATTAAGAGTAGTTTACTCTATTTTTAATCTAATACTGGGCGATTACTTCACAAAATTCTAAAAAAATTTTAGTAGAAAATGCTTCAAAATACTTGTTTAGATCAAACATTGATGGGGGAAGAATTTGTCAAAAAAATTATGATGCATGAAATTCAAAAGATAAAAATGACATTCCAAAATATCACCCAATTCCTCAAGACAAAAATACTTACCCTTAATTACTTTTTTCATGCATTAAGACATACAAGAGAGCTTTTACAATAAGTCGAAAACAAAACTACTGGATTTAATAAATAAATGAATTTATTATCACAAAATTCAATTAATCTTATAAAACATGAGCATTTATACATTTATTTACAACCAAATATACAATTATAAATAAGTCAGAATAGTACAACAAATTATCAAACATTGCCACAGCATACTCATAATTATCAATCTAACATCAAACTATTTCGAATTTCATGTAAAAGTGAGAGGGCTCATTACAATTCTTTACCATTTAATAAGTTGAAATGTTAGCAAAAAGTATGCAACTTATGGGATAAAAAAGTAAATTATATGAAGTTTAGTTTCAGCAATGTTTTGTATCACAAAAATTAGTTCATTATATCATTGCTGCAAATCAGGAGTCAAGTCATCTTATCTAGAAATAATAGTAAGATGTTTTACGTTTTACAGTTGCTCTGAGGTAACAACATTAAGTTTAACCCATTAATGCATAGCGTCCTTTTTTTGGGACGGTCCAAAAAAAAAAAAAAAAAGTCTGAATTTCCCCAAAATGAACATTTCAACCAAATAATAGCGTTTAATTAATACCTTGGTATTGTCTCAATTCGTTATTAACAAATTTCAGCACATAACCATTGTAAAGTGTATTCTGTAGCAGTTTTAATATGATCTTTATCAAAAATGACATCGTTCACAATCTCAAGGAAAAAAGCTAAGTTTTCAAAGTTATTCCCAGCTTCCCAGTTTATGTTAATTGCTGATTTTATTTCTTCTTATAAAATGTCTTTTTAAATATTATATCGTAGACAGAAACAAAATTTCAGTAAAAAAAGTATGTACCCTCTGGGGTCTATCGTAACTTTTAAGAGAAGATTTTTCTTTCCTTAATAATAAAAAAAAATTCACATAATATTTTTTTTATTTTTCCTGTCCATTAAACACTGTAACCAGTATACAAAATATCTTGGGGAAAAAATGTCAGGCATAAATGAGTTTAAAAAAGGGGGAAGAGTGACTAGTCTCGTGCTAAATCTTCAGAAAAAAACTGGAAATGCTTTTGTTTTCTTATTGATATACAGTTAACTCCTAATTATACACACAATAGGGTGGCACAGTAACCGTGGATGAGCGAATATGGTAGATGGTCCGAAGAATAGGTAAATAACGATACAAACATATGTAATAGCTAAGTAAAAATCAATAACACAACTAATACATTTAAATTACAGCTAAAAATGATAACATTGAATGTAGAAAAATACCTTTGAATGTTAAAAACGACCAATAAGAGACTAGCATTATTCTGCATTCAGTAAATCACCCCCCCCCCCAAAAAAAAAAGGAAAGACTCGCATATAATCAAGAGTTCACGGTGGGGGAGAGTTACAATGTGGGAATAAAATAAGAATCTGAATCGTCAAATAAGTTATTTCTTTCTCACTGAGCATTGTAATCCCTAATAGCAACTTCCCTGCATTTAAAATTTTCAATTTAGCCCATTATGATTAAAAGCTACAAATGCTGAATAAAATACACAGAAAAAAATACACCTAACAATAGCCAATGCACTTTTAAAATAGCTGAATTTTGTGACTGTACAGTAAGAACAAGAACAGTTAGATTGCAAGAAAAACCGAAAAATACGAAGTAAGATATAAACCAACCTTTAGAAAGACACCACAACCAGCAATCACCCAACACAATGAATATTACTCTATACAGTACTAGTAAATGTAAAATAGAAAACAACCAACAGACTTTAAAAATGCCTCAAGAAAAACTATGGGATAAAATTTGAAAAAAATAAACAATCGATAAATATTTATAAATCCAAATAACTTTCAGTCACCATTTTCGCATCAAAAAAGCAAGACAGTAAACTCCTGACTATCACGAGGTGGGCTATCCGTTTTGCAGAATTATGAGCGTAAATTTTCCTTTTTCATTAATTGTTTTCCTTTAGGTGAAATCTTTACTCTGGGAGCTATGATAAGCTTTTGACCTCTCAGATTGAAATTTGATTTGAATACGAAAGCTTTTTGGTGAGTCCTGAAACATGTTCATGATTTAGCAGCGAAATTTGTTGCTGCTGGAAAAAATGTTGATGAGTGTAATCATAAAGTGGTTTTGCTGTGACAATAATAGTCCAGGCTTGAAGCCTGCATGTATCTAAAAAATTGTAAATGACATGTTAAGTATTATAAAGAAAGTCATTAAAAAATAGCAAAGTATGAAAATGAGCCACATTGTAGCTTTAGCTAACGTTAAAGTCAAATTCAGCATTAAGAGGAAAATGAGCACACATGACTTTACAATAACATGGAGGGGGGGGGACAAATAATGCTTGATTTTAGAAGGAATAAATCGAGACCTCTGAAAGCAGTGAAATTAATTTTTAATTAGTAGGTTAATGCTACCTATGACATTTAAATTTTTCCAATACAGATTTTTGTTGATTTGTTGTCTATGTGGATTTTTTGCGAAGCTAGTTAGTTGTGATAGCCATTTCAGCAGATAATTGGGAGTTTACAGCACAAAAAAATGAAACTGAAAATTTGGATTAAAAGTTACAGCCACAGCTTCAAAAACCAAACAGAATGATTTACAATTCAACTGTGGAAAAAAAATTCAGTTCCAAGGAGCATTTGTATAGCAAAACTTTAATAAAAATATATATTGCACACATCTTTCAAAAGATGATGCAAATGTTTGGAAGATATATTTTGATCAAATTTAACACATCATTGCACATAGTTATTTTACACAGCACATTTGTCATCAAGAAATCTTTTTTGCCAATTTTCCTACTTCACATTCCGTACTAGTAAATTCAACAGCACAGCATCTAGGAAACCAACCTTTTACCTCAGCATCACCTAGAATTGAATTTGAAATGCTACATTATCAGATCAAAATGTTCAATCAGAAACTACAATTTGTTATAGATTGTGCATTTGATTGAAAAATTAACTAAAATTAAGAAAATAATTTCGAACATTAAGGAAAACATTCAACAGCATGCAAGTATATTTATAGTAGAAAGCAAGATATTTCAACCCTAACATTTACTGTAAATAAACGTTATACATATGCATTATAAGAATGAACAATGGTTTAAAACACAAAAAGAAAAACAAAACTTACCTGAGTCTGTAGCAAGATTACATTTTTCACCATACAACCACCTTCTGTAAAATTCAATAAAAATTTACTAAATAAAATTGAAATTTGTTGTAATATTTTTTGTATTTCTTTTACATTCAGTTTAGTAAGCTTTAAATATACAAAAATGCTCAAAAATTTTATTGGAAAACTACTGCCGCACTAATCCATGTTTCCCTCTTCACAAAAATTTAAAAACATACCAAAAGCATGAAATACAGAGTAACTGCAAGACAAAAATATGAAAGTTTTTTTCCCCTTTAATATAGAGGAGATTCATTAGAAATATTCGCTTTTTTATAAGTGTCATACAGTGGCAAATTCAGAATTTTTTTCATGGGAGGAGTTAGAATTTTTAAAAGAAACTCTGCTACATGACAAAAGAGGCAAAATCAATGAAATTTCAAAAGCCTCAACCCCCATATTTATGTAGGTATTTTTTTGTTCTTAGATGTTGTATTAGCCAAAAAGTTGAAATAACTATTAACTTGATACTGATATGGATTGGCTTGAACCTTCTTTTTATTTATTGTAAATCTGGTTTGCAGGAAAGATTTTTATTATCAGTTTGGTGAAACATTTAACTGCATTTAAAAGTATCCAGTTGTCATTTACTTGTGAAACAAAGTGCTATGAACTTTGTTCAGCTGAGTTGTGATTTAAGATTAGATCAATTATGGGGACTCCAACCAGTATTGTTTGGAAGTACTTTAAATGAAAATAATCACAGCTCATACAATTGTTTAATATGTAATGTTTCCATATCAAGGGGAGGAAAAACACCTAAGACATTTACTAAATCCAACATGATGAATCATCTAAAAACATTTTATTCTGTGAAATTGGAAGAACAAAGACAGAATGAATAGATCACAATTGTTAATTGAAAACCAAGTACTAGCTCTATTAGTAATTGTGAAAATGAACCACCTTTAAAAGTTTATTAAGTGCAAACTACTTTGCCAGAAATATTACAGAAGAAAAAGATTTGGGATATTAATGATTAAAAAGCTAAAGAAATACATTATTTAATTGGTGAAATGATAGAATTGATCTACAGCCATACTTATTGGTGTCTGATGTTGGATTTCAAAGACTACTCAAAAAACTTTGAACCAACTACAATATTCCTAGTAGAAAATACTTTACAGAAATTTCAGATATATGGGCGATTCTCTGTAAACTGGTAATTGGCTGTCCAGACCGAGTATTTTAAAAATAATAAAGTGCAATAAAGTAATTATCGCTCTTAATACAAGTAAAGCATTAATACTTTGTGGCCCAATTGTATTTGGAGTGATAACAATTTAATTTTTTTTCTAGAAATTATCTAAGTGTTAAAAACACAGTCCCGTGGCTGTCCCAATCGTGTTGTCTAACACTTCAAGGTAATATTCCAAAAATCCTATTAACACTACATAAGTTTGGCAATTAATGTCTAAAAATAGAATAATGCAACTATATCTTTTTTATGAAATAAGGTATAATTACGTATTTCTAAAACTTAAAATTGTTATGTAAATTCTGTCCGGAGATTTTTCAAACAGTCCACTGAGACAAATTCAGAGCTCCAATACAGAAAATCTGTAACTCTTGCAAATGTTTTTTGACATGAATTTTACAGCAATCAGTGTGAATTTGCTGAGAACGGTGTTTAAACGATACTTTGTTTAGTTTGAGAGCCACATTTGTGATGAAAGTATGCATCAGGGTCGTTGCGAAAACAGTCCTCTGGGAAGTGATTTTATTAATGTCAATTAGTTTAATTATGGAACATATTATTTATCATGTCCACGATTTGTGCCTAAATTTATAGGTAGTCTCATAACTAATTATGTTCCAATAGTTTTGCAGATATTAAGCAACAAAGAGCAAAAACAGTCACCTGGCACAGTCCCCTGCCTAGTTATACCAGGCGAGGGACTTACCCCTATCACAATTTATTGGAAAAACACAAGCTTTAATTGGCCCTCTTTCAAACAAAAGTAATAGATTCATTTTCTGAGCAATAGTGTTAAAGTTATACGAACATTTCAAAATACCATGCCCGGACAGATTTTGTGTGAAAAATGACGAGTTTACAGAGAATCGCCCATATATCAAAAAATTAAAATTAAAATCAAAACATCTCTAGAAAATGTTAACTAGATTTCCTTATCTACGGATATTTGGACTGCTTCCACAAGTAATGCACCTTTCTTGGGTATTAACATGTCACTAGCTTTCAGAAAACTTTGAACCCAAAAGAGCTACTCTGAGAATCATTCCTTTTCCAGGATCTCACACGAGAGAATATATCAGCAGAGTTGAACACTGCTCTTGAAGACTATAATTTAAACAAATAAAATATTCTTCATGTAGTGCGCTATTCTGGCGCAAACATAAAATCAGGAGTAAAAATGTGCGATTTGGAAGCTTAATTGTGTTTCCTACATACATTACAGCTATCATTGAATTAATCAACATTTGCTAAGGCTTCTGTAGAAAATATAGTTGCAATTAACCATAATATTGTAAAACACTTTAATCACTCTGCTGCTGCTGTAAGTAAGTTAGCTGAACTCCAAGAGCAATTAAGCCTTAAAAAGCACAAGTTAATGCAGGATGTACCAACACGATGGAACTCAAAATGATAGAAAGAAATTTAGAACAAAGGAAATCTCTAGTTACATATGCAGTAGATAATGATATTTCAAATCCGACTTCTAATGAATGAAGCCTTCTTGAAAAGTTAGTTCAGCTTCTAAAACCATTGAAAGAGATCACACTGGAAGCCACCTGACAGAAACTCACCAGTTTCTATAATTATTCAGACATTTAAAGCACTGATTTTATGCTGAACTAAAGCATTAAAAGGAGACAATTTTTGCAGACTGCATGCTACCATTGTAAAACTTCAATCATCAATTACAAAAAGATGTCATATTTAGAAAATAAAACATTATGCATTGCTTCATTTCTTGATCCACGGTTCAAAATGAAATGCCAAAGAAGTGACATGAAGGCCCAGGTAGAAATATAGATATTGGATAGCTTAGAAGCACAAAATCATGAAGTTGAATCAATTGAAGATGTGGAAGATGGCCAAGAATAGCTAGAAGACTGAAAAACCTAAAGATTCTTCTTTGGATTTTTCAGAATTATTTGAAGAACTAGCATCTGAATCGGAAAATCCATTACTAGCTAAAAAATAGTATTCTGGGAAGTATTTGTCCTGCCAGTACATTTAAGGCAAAGTTAGAAAATTATAAATTGTTGCAATTGCAACCAAAAATGAGAATCCATTTCTGTAGTGGAAAACAGCAAAATAAAAATTTCCACATCTGAGTAAATTAGCAATGAAGTATTTCAATGCCCCTGCATCATCTGTGGAAAGTGAAAGATTGTTCAGCATTGGCGAGGGGGGGGGGGACACATATATGAACCAAACAGAAGTATGTTATGTCATGACAATACTGAAATACATATTTTTGCACTACAATTTGCAAGTATTTGTAATGATGTCAAGTGAGAATCAACTGTAAGGATTATTTTTCATATTTTTTTGAGTTTTACAAAGTTTTTGACTAGTTTGTTTTATATTTATTCAGTACAGTATCATAGTACATGCTATACTTTGCAGAATATTATTTCTTTATTGTTTATCAATTTATTCATATGTTTATTTTCTTGTTCAAGGCATACTTAAAATTATTTATTTTATTTAAAAAAAATATTTGCTGGTTAATCGGCAAAATTATGCAGAATACAAAATAAATCAAGTGCTCATGTTTTCCATTTTCCAGTTTAAAATTCTGGAATTTAATTATTCATCATAGTCTGATGTGAATATGAACTCTGGCAGTTGTTTTTTAATATTTTATTCAATTGTACGCACTTTCTGAAATATTTATTTTATTTTTAGTCTGTACACCTTCGCGTACTACATGTTATAATAATCCTTGTAGAAAAGGATACCCTTATTCAATACAAATTAATTTATTCATCCTAATTTCTTGTTGAAGGTGTGCTCGAAAAATGATAATTTAAAAAATATTTTTTCGGGTGATTAATTGGTCGAATTTTCCCGATTATAAATAATGGGTTAAGTGGCCGATTAATCGGTGCATCCCTACTCAAAATATATGTAGCAATTTTGTCATGTCTCTTGCAGCAGGTTTTAACGTAAACAGCTACTTTTTTTCCTTTTGAAATAAAATCAGTGTTTTTTGTAACACGGGTATTTACATCAGTGTATGGCAATTTTGTTCATAAAAATTAATTTTTACTTCTTCAAAATCAGCAAAAAAGTCATTTTATCTCTCTATCACTTACTAATTTGGGTTTGATATTGAATGGCCTGTTGAATTAATGGACTTTTAATCTTTTACTTTGCTTCATGAAAATAAATGGTGTAACAACCTAAGCATATTAAACAGCATGATGACACATCGTTTCTGTTGAATGATATTACTTTCGACTCACTGCAGTTATTGGCATTTCAGAAAATATTAAAAAATACAATTGAGAAGGGAAATTCAAAAATTTTAACATCAGTAAGAATATACTGAAATTCAAAAATAATCTTCATAAAATGCAAGCATACTTTCGCCATCTTGTTACATAAACTGTGTCTCCTATATGCAATGGAATACGTGCTTCATCACTACATGGTGGCGAAAGACATGTTCTAATTCCTTTTGAAATTGGGAACCATGATCCGTTATAATTTTCAACAATAGTATACTGTTTCTTTCTTGCTCTTTTGTCATCTTTCTGAATAATCTGTTCTATCTGTAAGAAGTTTAAATACCAGCAAATAAATATAAAGACATTTTGTGTTAAATTGAATAAAATAATAACATACAGTAATGTAACTTTATACACTATAACAAACTTCAAGCACTAAATTCCGACATTGTAAATAATATATAAATGTACTTCTTACAAGCATTAGCTACCCAGGGAAAAAGAACAATTGAATGGAATAAATTCTTTTTGATGGCTGTACTTCAATCATTAAGTTTTTTTTTTTTTTTTTTTTCATATTTCCAAGCAAATAGCAAGATATTTCCTGTTATTATTTGAACAAAATGTGATTTGGAAACAGGTTAATAGGTTACATTGTGCCTTGTTATACTGCTTATTTGGATATATTGTCCTTTTCCATTTAATAGATAGAGATTATATTTGAAGAGTGCAGATGCAAAACTCATTCTCTAATTTTTTGGTACTGAGTTATGCATATTGTGAAACAACAAACAACAGAAATGTAATGTGAAACGACAAACAGAAATGTAAACATTGCCGCATTTCACTTCAGCGCTTCTCAATTTTCTTTTCCCCCAATGATTTCTTTTTTTCATTGATCTACATTTTGGTATACTGGGTTTGAGAGCTCTCGAAATACATAAAATTATCCCCGGGAAAGAGAGTTCAGATAGCACTTATCGAGCTAGGAACCACTCCTAGTAGCTCAAGTCAACCATAATTCCCCTAGCGGCAAAAGTAAGAAATTAATGAACGAAATCAGCAGACCCAGGCAACAAGGGGGCTTCTGATATAATTTAACATCAATGTAACTGTGCAATATCGCTATCAGAGCTTTAATATCTCGGAAACCATAAAGATGAATAAAAGTATCTTTTCTATTAAGAGCAAGAATCTGAGACAGTGTCACGCCTGTGATTCATGACCTCTCAGATTTTTTCCAAAAAATTACTAAATGTTTATTATGTTATTAAAAGACCAAATCTAGCATGTTTTGTTCTAAAGTTGAGTCGTTTAGATTTTATGGATCCCCAAAGTTGAAAGTACGGCATCAAAAATTAAGCGGATTTTCAAGACATGGAAGTTGCTGTGAACCAAAACTCTTACTTGGAACTGTTGAACTCCAATTTTCTTTTTGTATATGAAATATAGAAGGTTCAAACTTTACAAAATGAATGTTAAATTTAAATTAAGTTGTTGCCGTACGGTCAGTGAAGACCCTCAAAACAAGGCATTTGACTTTTTCAGCATTTTTGAGGTCCAAAAACAGCTTGTACATTTCAGTTGCCACGACAAAAGTAGTGTCGTTTGAAAGGCCAGTGTAAGCACTTTAAAATAATGTATAAATAACAGGAAAGTTCAAAGTGCTTTTAGTTGCGTAAGGCCGAAATATGAAAAATGTCATATTTGACCGATATTCAAACGGTCATAACTTTCTCTGCCAACAACAAATTGAAATATTTTTTGTGCCAATATCATACTCTATTCTGTATCTTAACGGAACAGTTGAGTCCTTTGAGGCGAAATGTTAAAAATTTTTTGACAAAAAATGTATTTTTTCCTGTGCATTTTTTGTAAAAAACTGTTTAGCATTTCGCCTCAAAGGACTCAACTGTTCTGTTAAGACGAAGAGTAGAGTATGACATTGGCAGAAAAAATATTTTAATATGTTGTTGGCAGAGGAAGTTATGACCGTTTGAATATCGGTAAAATATGACATTTTTCATATTTCGGCCTTACGCAACTAAAAGCACGTTGAACTTTCCTCGGTTATTTATACATTATTTTAAAGTGCTTACACTGGTCTTTCAAACGACACTACTTTTGCCATGGCAACTGAAATGTACAAGCTGTTTTTGGACCCCAAAAACGCTAAAAAACGTCAAAAATGCCTTGTGCCTTCACTGACCTTACGGCAACAACTTACCACAAATTTAAAATTCATTTTGTAAAGTTTGAACCTTCTATATTCCATATACAAAAAAAAAAAAAAAAAAAAAAAAATGGAGTTCAACAGTTCCTTTTAAGAGTTTTAGCTCACAGCAACTTCCATGTCTTGAAAATCTGCTAAATTTTTGATGCCGCACCTTCACCTTTAGGAGTCCAATAAAAACTAAACAACTCAACTTTAGAACAAAACATTTTGGATTTGGTCTTTCAATAAAATAATAAACATTTGGTTATTTTTGGGAGAAAATCTGAGAAGTCATTAATCACCTCATAATGCTAGGCGTGACAGTTTCTCAGATTCTTGCTCTTAACAATGACTGATTTATTTACCTTGAATGATACCAGACCCTAAACAAGGAGTCAATCAATTATGCCTATCAACAATATGAGAACATCATTTCAAAAGTCGGTAGGATAGTTTGACTTGGTGAAAATCCCAAATGGATTTTCAAGTTTCTCGCATATGGGGAAACTGTGAAAAAAGACATTCGTTTTCTGTCACACTGTGCAGAAGGCAAGTTTCTCCGCTCACCCTGTTTGTTTGTATAAACGGAGGTTGGAGATATATCAACATAAACACTCCAGGTTCTTCAATATGTGACTGATTTATTTGTGTCAGTCTGACAAGCTGAGATGATTCCGTGTTGCGTAACGAAAATAAAAGAAGTGTTGTGTTAGTGCAGATCAATTTATCGAAGATGTTAGGACAGGAAGGAAAAAATTGATAAAAGATACCAATCCTACAATCTTTTTGCATCAACCCATTAAAACAAAAAGAAACTCCCCTTAGATAGAGGTGCTGAAACAAAGAAAGCCAGATTATCAGATGTTTTAGGTGAAGTGAAAGAAAATTGTCAGATGCCCAATTTAACTCACTCTGTTGCCGAGCTGCAACTTTAAGTTGCCAATCTCGAAAAAGATAAGAGATCTTATAAGGCAGAACGGAACACTGAAAAAAGATGAATCAAATAAAAACAGAAATTTGGAGGCTCAACAAGCAACTAATCAAAGACCCCGAGAAGAGATGTCTGAGAAAAGTTTTCAATAATGATCAGATGAAGACTCTCAGTAAGGAAAATTCGGTAAATGGTCGAACAAGACTTGTGAAACAGCTATGGAATTGAGATTTGCTTGCAGGAAAAGTGGTTATGAAAGTCTGCGTCACCTCAAGTATCCATTCCCATGTGTTAGAACATTGCAGTGGCGGCTACAGCACTTACAATTCAAGACTGGGGTCCTTGAAGGTGAGCTGAAATTTTTGAAGCTTAAGTTGAAGCATTCAATTATGTGCAAGAGAAATGTTGTGTCCTAATGGACATAAACCACCCCTAACATCTCCACCCCCCAGCAGAAAAAAAGGAAACCTATACATGTCTATCTCAGAAAGAGCTAAATTCTCCAAGCAGAATGGCGAAAAGATTGAACCCATATAATGCGATATTGAGTAAACCAGACTGCTATTCTCGACTCGAGCCAGGACATGTAGACGAGAGGTATACACTGCCAAGTACTCAGGTGTACTACACCTATCAAATCCCTGCTCCTTATCGTGCCAAGGGAGAGGGTGAAGAACAGCTCTGGTTTTTTAGTGAAGAGCTTCTCCACCATGTTTTTTACACTGCTATCTATGGGGCACAACAAGAAGCAAACTAGCAAGTGTACATCATCCGCAGACTGGCCATGACATATCCTGCATTTGCTGGTGTCGCCACAGGGCGGAAAGCGCTTGTCGACGCTCAGAACGTTGTCGAACTAGGAAGAAGCCTGTACGGCACAAGACAGCCAGTAGTGACTTACCAGGTGCAAAGAGCACCCATTCCGGTCATGTATGTTACCGACGTGAGGAGAGCAGCACAGATTGCAGGTTCCATTTAAGGCCTACTTGCCAACCTGGTGGGGAACGCAGAGGTGATAACAGGTTGGTTCACCACGTTCGGTCAACTTGTTGACCCTCATTTTATACAAGCATTGGTTAGAAGGCATTCGGAGATGGTCCTCTACGTGCCTGAGAGCCGTTTTCTGCGCAAATTTGATATTTAATCAAGTGATTGACAATGAGACACCAGCTGTTGACGAGACTCTTTTCTGGTTCTTCCAGCTAGTTGTTTTGGGAGTTTGTGGAAAAG
>JAXGGA010015951.1:0-27830 GCA_038373865.1 Uloborus plumipes
CATTGTTTCGTGGCAGATTAGGGGGAGTAAATATTTGTTTTGTTACCTTGCTCACTCCAAGCACTTTTTTAATATTAAGGCACTACTAGAGAAATTTACACGTAAGAAGGAAGTAGTGTGGGGTCCATACAAGATTTTTTTTTTGTTTAATTTATCATTATTATTTTTATTTGTTTATTTTTTTTGGCAGACGATATTTTTTTTATTGATTACAAAAATTGTTTATTCACGAGAGCATTTTATTATTTATTTATATTTAACAACTGGCAACGGATTAAAAATGAAATTCGAGACATTTTATTAACGAACGAGTTTTTTTTCTTCTTTCTTCGATAAAATGTGTTTTGATGTTCTTTGTACTTTTATTTTTATTTATTTTTTTTTTTTTATTTTGAAAACGATTGATGAATTTTTATACGGAAGAACTATAACAGTTACATTCTTATAAAAGGTGCGAACAAAACTTATTTATCGTTTATTTACTTTTTACGTGTCTATTTCATCTGATGAGAGGGGTATATTTTGCTTTTAGAAATCAGCTTTAAGTGCTATAAGGGTATGTTTGACAAAATTTTTAGTCTCAGATAATTAAGAGAATATTGATTAGATGCTAGAATGCCGATGTCGATGTACGGGAAAGTAGGCTCGTTTAGTTCTTGACAGAACTTCTTGTTCACTTCTGCGCTTTTACATTTTTAAACTGCAACCTCTGCTTTCAGTATAAAACTGTAAAAATAACTTTTTTTTTTTTGCAGTGTAGAAATTAGGGATGCACCGATAAGCAAATTGGCCGATTACCGATTACCGATTAATCGGTTGTTGATAATCGGCCGATTAATCGGCTGAGCCGATTAATGATAAGGATAATTGTTTTTCTACTACCAATTTTACCATCACTGTTCTTATCTCTTATACAATTCCAAGTTTAGAAATAGTAAGTAATTTATTTCTGGGAGAAGATTTTTTTTTTCCATTTTCCTAGTGTTCACAAAATAATTTCAATATTTTATCAAATTTCTTGGAACAAATTTTCATATTAGTTTCAATAATATTAGTGACACATTATTAGTTATGTTAATTGGAAATAAAAATTAATGAAAAAGGAAGGGAGGGGGAGTGTGTGGTGAACACTCCAATTTAGGAGTGCTTTTAATTTATATATTTTAGTAATTCGTAGCAATTTAATTCAATACTTTTATCCTTTGAAAATTAGAGGTTATCTGAAATCACTGTGTTAAAAAGAAAACTATCGCCACATGAAAAATGTTGCATCATTGTCTATGTATATTTATTCAAAGTAGGAGAATTCATTTAAAAAAAAATTATATATAAACTGTGAGAATTATTTATTTATTTCATTTTATTTATTTTATTTTTTTTGTCGTGTGCCAGCCAGGCTGGCAATTTGAGGTGCGCTGCTTCACTTTTCCAACTGTACCGTTATTTGGTGTGAAGTCTGACTTCCACAGTACACGCATGCCATAGGTACCCGGTTATAGGGTAGGCAACCTTTCACAACAACACATTCACACAAAGGAAGGACAAGGACAGGAGAGAGAAAGCACATCCATGCCCAACCCGGGACTCGAACCCGGGGCCACACCATCCATGGCAGACTACTCTGACCACTAGACAAGGTGGCCGACGTGAGGATTATTATTGTTGTTAATAAAATTATTCATCATAGTTTCCTAGTGAAAGTATACTTTAAAGAAAAATATCTGAAAAATATTTTTCAGCCGATTAATCGGCCCGATTTTGCCTATTATTAATCATCTGCAAAGTGGCCGATTATGGCCGATTAATCGGTACTGCCGATTAATCGGTGCATCCCTAGTAGAAATACAAAACACGACGTTTGATTTTTAAATTTCATCTGAATTTGGAATTTGTATACACTAAAAAAATCGTTCTTACAAACCGTTTTCACACTTACTTACTCGAGTGTCATAATAATTCACTTTTCACGTTGAAAATTTTCAAATTAGATATTCGAGAATCGCAAAATGGATTGTGAAAAATCGATTTCCTGTTGTCTGAATATTTTATTAGTATACCTGCTGTAATATTCTTACCGCCGCCTAAACCTGAAATTCCGCGATGCCATTTTAAACTAAAATGAGGAGAAAAATTCATTTTACGAAGACTATGGCGGCTTTATTGGGAATACACATATTACTGTAGCGTTTCTTTCTAGACTGGTGATAATATTTCCAGACACATTATGTAAATTGGATTTAGGTTCATGAGAATGCTTTGTAAACAGTTGTGAAAGGAGTGCTTGAGGATGCTGTTAAAGGATTTTATGAGCAAAAGTTTTAAGGCGAAGGGATAGTCGGAAATATTTTTACATTACGGAGGAACTGGCTAGATTTCCAGTTCGAATGTAATTTAACGTCACACAGATGTGGAAAAAAGACTTCACTCCCGATATTTTCTCCCGTTGGCTGAATGTACAATTTTTCATCACACTTTTAATAAAATGTGAACATTATTCTCTCATCTCGAATGAGATAAGCACTTTATTTACAATTTTATTTTACGGGTAAAGATGCAACGATGACATTTGATGTAACATTTTCATTTAATTTTACTTGAAAAATATTTTCTTCGTTCTAAACAAGAACAAAATATGCATGTGTTGCAAGAATGTGTCAGTTTTTAAAAACAAATTTACACCGTGCTGAAGCATATGAGCCAATATTTAGAAAAGTTCCAATTTGAAGTTGGAGTTTTCTGATAAAAAAAATTTTTTGCAGAAAAAAATTAATATTGGATTCTTAGTCTAAATTGGGTCTAAATGCAAGAAAATGAAAGGGGGTCAAGGAAGTTATTTACCCCCTCCTTAGATTACTCACTTTTAAGCCGTTACAGATCTGATGAGTGTTACAGATCTGATGTTAATATGAGCTACATATTTGAGTTTATGCTTTCAGTCTTCGTTAACATCTCTAAAAATGATATCATTTCCTTGCATTTTAAACATAGAATTAAAATAATTATATTAAAATATATATATTAGATAAAAAATCAAATTTCATTATACAAAGTAAGCATTTCTTGGAAATAAAAATGAGCGATAAGGTTTTTAGACAAAATAAATTATAAGATTAGGAAATCCAAGCTCATAAAACATTTGTTTTGTTTTGAAACAACACACAACTTCAACTTTTTCAATACACAACTCTGCTGCTTGCTGTTCTTTAATTAGTTGCAGGAAATTTAATTTCTTGTTTAGAAATTCAAATTTAGCGTGCTAGTTATTATCTAGTTATTTAGCGAAGATATGAAAAATTAAAGCACAAAAAAAATAATAATAATAAATAAATAAATAAATAAATAAAATAATTATAATTAATCAACTTAATTTCTGCAGTGTCAATTTTTCTTATTTTACTAACTTCTATTGTCAGGTCATAGAAACCACAAATGAAGCAATTGTACTAAAACTCATTGCTTTTCATTTTTTAAGAACAAAAATATTCAATATATGGCTAAAACCTACGATTTTTGCTTTTTAATAATTCTGAAACGTGTGAGTTAGTTCGGTAACATATTCGCTGTTTTTCAATGTTACCGCTCTGACTGTTACCGATCTGACAAACTGGCAAAGTTTTTTTTTATTTTCGAGTCGATCGCGCTAAACCAAAATCAAACACGTGGTTTTTTCACTTGCAATAAAGGACTATACTTATATATAACATAATTTTCAAAATAATAAAAACTGCGCATTTTAGCGCGTGTTACCGATCTGATGACTTAAATGACACACATTTTATAAAATCACTTTAAAAAATCTTACCTACAATTTTAAATGCAGAAATGCAAATTTTTAATTATAAACATGATAAAACATCCCACCAGGTACTCAGTATCATGCGGTATAGGCGCAGGAAATGATTCTGGGAGCCTAAATATAGATCGGAAGTTATTGTTACTGCTCTGACGGCGGAACTAGGGACACGCTTATTTCGCTTCGGCTAGAAAATCAGGAATCGATTCAAACAAAAATGAACTAAAATATTAACAAAGGGGTAAAAATAGAATCGTTTTTTGTGCAAGTGCGTTTTTTTTTTTTTTTGGGAAGTTAGAAAGTGCGCCGGACCTGTTTGCATGCTAAGCTTTACTACTTGGGACACGTTACCGATCTGATTTTTGATGTATAAAAACAATATTTTCTGAAGAAAAAAAAATTTCTGATGTTATTAGATGAAATGAAAGCAAAACTTATCTTCTTTCTGGGGAAACTTATTTTTTTAACTAGTTATTGAAATACTAGTGAAAATTCACTTGGGACTCAAATTGGCACTTTTCTAAATATTATCTCATATGTATTAAGTGACATTAAAAAATTTTTTTGCTCAGAAGCTGATTCTTGTAGCTTTTCCTGTGAAATACGAGTAACAAGGTAAGTTTTTAGCGTTTAGTTCATGCATAAGATAAAGTAAAGAGAACATCTGTATATATAAGTTACCATAAAAGACCGAAATTGGAGAATGTCGACTTTCATCGGTAGTTTACCGAAAATATTTAGTGTGGGAATAAATTTATATTTATATATCTGTGGCTTGGTTCTAAAAGGGCCAATGTCAATTTTTTCACATTCTGTGTTATTTACATCAAAAGTTTCCAAATTAGTAAAACTCTAATTCTACAAAGACCAATGTCTATATAATGTATAATAATACATATATTATATATTATATAAATTATTATATATATTATATATTTATATATACAATATTATATAATTTATATAATATATAAAAAATTTCATATGATAAAATAATGTTTCTTTACACTAACAATAAATAAATACCAAAAAATAATAATGGGAATCTTAATATAAGAAAGTTATAGCATTCTAAGAAATCTCAAATATCTTTTATCGCCTTTTTCTCGAAACTAACATTTTTGACTTAGGCCCTTTTAGAACCAAGCCACAAATATATATATATGTATATATATATATATATATATATATATATATATATATATATATATATATATATACACAAACACACTGCAATAAATAAAATGTTTTTACAGTATATTGTAGCTAATTTCGTGGTAATAAACTGTAAAATTGCTAGTTTTAAAGTGATAAATTTTAAAATTGCTAATTTTTCAGTTTTTAACTGTAAACCTCTATTTCTAGTATTATACTGTAAAAACCTTGTTTCTAGTATTATACAGTAAGAACAGCAGTTTTTTTTTGCAGTGTATATATATATACACACATACGCGCCCAATCGTTACATATGCTCTTAACGTGCAGGTGCTGGGCACAGCTTTAAACAAAACAGCAAAAGGAGAAAGATAAATACATGGGAGAACAGCCTCAATCATTACCTCTATTGAAAGAGTTCACTGAGTAATGATATGTTGCGGGTCAAGTCCAAGATCAAAAGTTGAAAGGTCGGCAGGTGATATGAATGACAACTGAAGCTCGGGTGGAAATATCTTATTTGTACGAAAGCATTTCGATGCTTTATGGGCTGATCTTCGGCCAAATTAAGCGAATTTTTTAAAACTCTTTATAATGAAACAGTAAATTCGTCATGAACTGCGAATCGTTTAGTTTTATCCTCGAAAGATGCTGTTTGTGTTCAAGAAATTAAATTTGCAGCAACGAACTGCTAAAAAGGAGTCAATTATCAAATAAAACTAGAAAGTATTTTTCAAGAATAACTCAAATGTTTCTAATTTTACTGACATTTGAAAACGTTTCATAAAATATGCAACCAAAACTTCTGACATATATAAACGTGAGTGAAAAAAATGTGAGTGAATATCGTAAGTTCATTTACGAGTTTTTCGTTGTTTGATGCTGATGAAGGGGCTCTACTGTAGTCATGGAATAGATACTGGTGTGTTAAAATATAAATAAATTTTTAAATAATTAAAATTAAAAAATCTACATATTTAGAGTTGCGCTATTGAACTTAAACATTAGTGCGAATACGATTCTAGTGTTGAAATTCAGTTTGACACCTACAAAAGAGGATAGTTTTATCAAATTCTCATCAAACATTAAAGTCACTAGAAAAAATCAATTTCAATATATCTTTTACATTATTTCAATGTAAAAGATATCCTGTTTTTCTTCCAATACGAAATATCTTTATTATTCCTTTATTAAAGTCTATTATTATTTACCCCTCATTTTCAGCTTATCGTGCCGGCTAACGACTAAAAAAGGAACCACGGTCGAAAAATTGTTATTCGTGTCGAAAAAAAAAAAAAAATGTTTTTTGCCACGCACCACTTTGATGAATAGCATCTGAAAATTAAGGGGCATTTGCGCGGTTGGATAGCGCTTCATGCTTTTAATAGGACGGACACGGGTTAGAATATGTGCAAAAAAGTATCGTTTTCGGTTGAAAACATATTTTGTCCTTAGTAAAATTCTAACCCAACCAAGGGCGGATCCAGAAATATTTCAAGGGGGGGGGGCGATTGATTTTTTTACTTGCCCTTTACTACATATCCTAGTTTACAAAGGTTGACCACTAATGTTTCGGTCTTTCGTTTCGAAACAGTTTCAAGGGATAACACCAAATCTCCCTTTCTCTACCATCAAAAGTTGTCCAAAAAGGTATTTTTGAACTTCAATATTGAAAATTTACAGAGGTAGAGACTCTCAAGAGAGGGAAAATTGCCCCCCCCCCCCCGCCGCCCCTTCCTTGAACCCAACTGTCTAATATTATAGGGGAAGGTGGGGTACCTCGGACCTATTTTTGCTTTTCAATTTTTAATTTCATAATTATTTGTCAAATCTAAATACAAATACCATAAGTTGAAACTTTATGATTCTTTACACTACTTATATTATACTATCTTAAAAATTTATTTAACTTGTTTCAAGTACATTTTTTTGTAATAAACATAATAATGCACATAGAACCGAGGTACACCACCGGTGGTGTACCTTGGGTTTGTGGATGGTGTACCTTGGACCAATGATTAACAGGTAAAGAAAACATGATTTTCAGTAAGAACATCACTATTTATCAATCAGTAAACCACACATAAATTTAGAAATACATTTTTTATTTGTCTCAAAGATAAATAAAAACCTAGATCTTATTATTTTGTCACGTTTCCCTTTGTAAAAAATACCAAGATGCTCTATCTCCCAAAAACCATGCTAGAGATTTTTTAAGCTGCACTTATTTCCAACCAAGATTGTAATTGGATGAGTCTATTCCAAATGTTAACTTCTCAAGCTACCTTTCTGATCTACTAGATAGTATTGGGTGTGGTAGCTTGAATATATCCTTTTTTCCAACTTCATAAATGGGAGGATCTTCTCTTATGAACTTCTCACAATTTTGGTCTTTTTTCAGAAATTTAACTGTATATTCATCATTAGCAATAGAAATAATCTCTGCAAGAAAATATTTGATAGCCTTCTTGCTAGAAAATTTCACCTAAACAAAATTGACAATTTAAATATTAATGTTATCTGCATCTTCTAGCTCATTAAAATCTTCCTCTGAAATAATGGATTCCTCATAAAAATCTTCAATATTCTCACGTTCAGACTCTGAAGAATAATAAAGTTATCTCTTAGCTTTCTTGGTAGGGGGTTTTACTGTCTTAGTTCGCTTTACTTTTTTCATTGCCCCCTTTTAGCCTTTTCTATTTCAAGACGCTCTTTCCGGGATGTATCGGTCAAAATACAAGACGTTCTTTTAGATTTTCCCCCTATGTGGTCATTTTTTTGGTAGTGACTTTGGATATGGCCTCATTTCTTCAAGGGAGTGACAATGCTTGGCAAAGAAGTACTACTTCAGATGTTGACACACCAGTAAAATCATTTTGTGTGTTATTTTCTTCTTGCTTTTGCACTGAGCAATCATTGACATTTGATGGGAGGAAATCAAAATCTTCAAAAAATATTTTCATTCACCGTTATATAAACCGTCCAAGGACTGCAATCCTTGAATGAAATAACCGAGTTGGCGGTGTATTGCACATATAAATGAAGTTAAGAATTCATTATTAGCTTTACCATAAATCATAATTATGCAGTTGCAAAACTGTATATTACGTTTATAATTTAAGTTACAATTTTTAGTTTTGGAAGGAGACATTTCACTTGAATTTTAAAAGTCATTTCAAAAAACTAAAGAACATGAAATTTTAGGAGTTGTAATAGTTATGCACTGCAGAAGTGTGTACCTTGGATCAGTCTAAGGTACACCACTTGTATTGGGTTCGAGGTACACCACTTGGTTATAAAAAACAAATTAGCTGGTCATTGTATTACAGTTAGGATTACCTTTGTTTCAAGCACACGGTGTTATTGCTAGAACATGACTGTATAATGCATGACCCTCATTTCAGAATAAACAATATATGTTTTAGAATAAAAATACCTAAAAGTAACCGGAAAAACTTACTTTTGAATGGTGGATTTCTTTTTTTAATAATACTTCAATCAGATGTGCTTTCAACAAAACAGAAAGGTATGCAGTGAGACCTCTAGAGGTACATATTTCAACTACACATGTGGCTATTTAAAAAAATTAATAAGCAGAGCTGTAATCAGCCTAGGTCCGAGGTACACATATGTCTGAGGTACACCACTTTCCCCTACATATTATTTCTCTCTTTTTTTTTTTTTTTTTGTAGGTACGTCCTAACTTTACTATTTATTAATCAAACATCAAAAGTAATTGCATTAAATTGAAGCCGAGTTTATGTTCTTCATAAGGATAATGCATTGAAAAAAAAAAAGTATCTAACACATATGAAGTCTTTATTGGCTGATTTGCGCAATAATTAATGAGTCGGTTACCGTGGAATTTCCTATAAGTTAAGGTGATTTCCAATTCTTATGAAAGAAATGAGATTTTGCATAGTTTATAGATGTAAAAAATAGTATACAAATCTTAATATTTACACTATTGTGCTTAGATAATCGTTATCTTATAATCTGCGAAGTTCAATCGTGTTTAATATTTGCTTCTAGCAAAAACAAAATTTAAACAACTTTGACATTGCTAAAGTACGATCAAAAATGGGTAAGCATTTTTAAAATTTTTTAGAAGTTTTAAACTAAACGCGGCACACATAAATGTTATTTTAATATTTTAGAATTTAAAAAATCTATCCAACATATAGATTTCCTTTAAGTTTTAGTTAACTTATCAAGATGTGTTTTAATTTAGTGCTGTGAGTGCTATTGTGGTATGAGATCATTCACAGTTACGAATACGCACACTTATTTTACAGCTCAAAAAGCACCAGGTTATACAGTTAGAGCTGTATAACTATTTATAAATTATTTTTTAAAACATATTATTATCTCAAAACTCTATTGCCACGCTTTAAAAAATGTTTTTAGTTGCCGTAAATGAAGTAAAACGTAAAAAACAAAAAGTAAAACTTCAAAGTAATCTTATGACTCTTGACACAGAAGAAACTAATAATTTCTTTATGGCACAGAAGAAATGAAACATTTAGAGTTGCCGCAAATAAAGCGAAATGTGAAGCATAAAAATTTTAAGTATGTAATTTTTTGATGTTTCAAACGTCGCATGACTCCATTTGTACCATGAAAAATTTAACACTTAAGAGTTGCTGTGAATGTAGGAAAAGGAAGAAACTCATAAAAATTTAAAGCTGACGTTTTCAGAACTTTTGCTTGACTTCATAAGCATACGTCTTAAATTATTTAATCATTTAAAATTGCCTTAAATGTAGCAAAATCATAAAAAACTTAAAATTTGAAAATGGACGAGTTTTTAATATTTTAATAAAAGTAAAATGACAAAACAGGATAAATGAAATTCGAGAGAAAAAGGTATTTTGGATGTTTCTATGTCTTTACATCTTGTTGACGTTCCAATGTTGACTTTTCACATGTGGTTTTTCACAAACGTCGTCGAAAAATTACCCGGAAGTGTTAAAAGAAGACCTGTATTATTCACTTCAAAAAGGAGAGTCGAAAAAAAATCTGAGTTTTGGCACTTTTACAAAAAGAAGCTGCAGAACGATTCACATCTATTCCGAAAGTTCAAAGCCGAAAGCTTTTCTCTTTTTTTCACCACCTTCTTTTGAGCTTTATATATAGATCAGAAAAAAAAGAGACATATTACCTGCAAAATTCCTGAACTAAGAGCAAACATGTGAGTTCAAAATAATTATTTAAAAAAAATAATAATAATTTCGCCTTAGAACTAGGGAGCGGTCCGGAAGTGAAGTGAATTCAGCATTCAAATTTACATAAAACAGCTTTGTTTTTCTCTAAGAAAAACCAAACTGAGGGAGAAAAACTTAGAATAAAGAAAGTTAATTATGAGTACATATAATACTCGGAGCCCTTTGCTGAATAGATGGGGTTTCAGATGAGATTAAAATCTTTCATATTTTGAAGCCATAAACATTTTTTCCCCTGCTTCTTGTGTTCTATTACGGGTGTTGGGTTGTGTTTTTACAATGGCTGTTATGCTTCCTATTCAAATTGCTTTGTAATTGGTTTGCGGAGTGGATTTGAGTAATGATACGAGTGCTTATGGAGTGCTTCGGTTTGCGCTGGGTTATGTTTCCGAGATAAATCTCAGGATTTAGCTGTAAGATAATATTTTAATTTCGCTGCTTTTTGACTTTATTGTTTGCTTCTGTTTCCGAAGAGATTTTTATCTCCTTGTGAAGTCAGGTTCAAGGGTTTTAAAGCGTTGTAACTGAGTGAAAATAGTTATTCTCATGTGAAAGAGACAAACTCTTTACAAACGTTTTATGTTTTTTAGCAATTTTTTCACTTTGTTATCGCTATTTCAAAAAAAAAAAGGAAGAAGAAATGAAAAGTTATGAATTTTAATCAAGCGTTTGTTTGAGTTAAAGAATTAGAAATTATGTGTTTCGCAAAAAAAGTTTGAAATTTAACCTCATTGTGAAATAAGATGAAACAATTTCATAAAACGGTTAAACTACTCCAGTGTGACACTTTATTCTGTTTCAATTTTTTTAAAGCAACATGCAAAGATTATTTTATTTAGTATATATACATTGTTAATTAAAAATAACCCAATAGGAATTTTACGTGGTTTTCTCATACTCGGTCAATTTTCATCCTGTGGTTTGCAATGACCTTAAATTTATTCATGCAGCCGCTGTTTTACCTCACACAATATGGGCAAATACAACAGCTAGTGGTGTCTGTAACACTTTTCGTGTTAATTATATTCAAAAACAATTAACTTCGTGTTTGCATTACGAAAGTTTTGCTTCAAATGCAGGTAATTAAAACCCTCCTACGTTAGTGTTTGTACTTTTTATTGGATGTCATTTTCATCAAAGATTTAAATAACTTAAATCGCAACACATAAGAGTTAGAAATTCAACAAATTATTTAAATTGGATTTTAAAACCAAGTTTATGTTATCTTTAAATAGGTTTGTGTATGTATTCATGAAAGGTTTTGGTAATACGTTAAAAGTAAAGTTTAATGCGAAAGCGGAATACATTTCTGCAAAAAAAAGTTTTTATAGAATTTTTGCGTTTGTTTAGAAAATTTTGATACACATTTAGAAAATTTTAAAAAGTTTGAACATTTTCAACTTTTTACGATAATTTTGCGTTATTTTAGTTAATTTGAAGCTTTTAATTAGATCTCACTAAAAAAACCACCAGACAAATTGTACTCACATTTCTACAAATCATTAGCTAGACGGGGAAAAAGTAACCCAAAACATATTTAAATTTTAATACCAATACTTACGGTTTTTTTTTTTTCGCCCAAAGCATGTTTATTCCGAATGATTTTCTTGAGTTCGTTCTTAAGAAAGAAAACAGGGTTTACTTGTAAGAAAATCGGTGTCCTCAAGAAAGCCAGCGTGGAATACATGAGAGTTACGTGGAATACGATACAGCTACGCTACGGTAACGTGATTGCTTACACTACACTGCAACCTTTCTTGACAACAGCATCGTTACGTCAGCGTGAAGTTTGCGTGACGTTAGCCTATGAAAAATGAGCTAGATAAAACGTCACAGCCTACTTGGCGAATTAGAGGAGATCGTTGACTGCTTGTGAGCTCTTATTGGCTCCGCCCGTAGTGACGTTCAGTGTCAAGTTAAGTTGCATTCTAGTATAGAGTGCTTGATGATAAATATTATTGTTCTTTAATTCAGTTGGAGAATTATTTTACATTATAATGGAACTTTTATGCTAGTCAACGGCCTATTTCTATACCTCGGAGACAGACTAGCCGAAGTCCACTTTCGTTACTTTTTAGGTAGGGGCGAAAACGTTTGACTGGTGCAAAAGATAGGACTCGTGCTGTTTTGACGCTTCTAGATAAACCTGAAATAATTTCTTTTAATGAATTACGTGCTTATGGATCGATGCGGAATGAAATTCTAGAAACAATGCAGTAATAAAGTGAAAATCATCATTTTTGGACTTACTTTAGTTTGGTTCTAAAGTGCAGGTTTTATTCTGTCGCTGAGCTGTTTTTTATTATTTTAGGGCAATTCCATCGTTACAGACGTAACAATCGCAGACTTTGAACACAAATAATTCTGGTTTGGGCTGATGAAAGTCTTCAATTTTTTTTCCTGTAGTGTAACTTGATGATGTTTATGCTACATTAAATTTCCTTGCAGATTGCTTAATTACAAAAAAATACAGAAATTAAAAACTGCCTGTTACAGACGTAATTCACAAAACAGCAAAAACTCGACTATGTCATGCAACTTACAATATTCCTCTGAATTATGCGGAAATTTTTAACTTTTTTTTTTAAATACGTGTTCTAGAGACTTCAAGCTTTCTAAAACCATAAAGATTGTGTGGATTTTTACTGCCGAATTTGTGAAAAAAATTCATAAACTTGTTACGGACGAAACAAAGTGGTGTTACAGACGTAACATCTCTGATTTGAAAGTAGAAAACAGTATTTTAAAGCAGGAATAAAAAAAGTTTTTTGTGCTAAAACAATACAGTAGCATTAATTAACACATTATTTGAATATTTTGCTATACTGTAACAGTTTTAGAAAATTTGGGTAAGTCTGGGGGAGTTGAGAGCATATGCCGATATGTCAACATGTAAAAATAAATTAATGCATCTTAAGACAATTATTTCCAAGAAAGATTGACACAAGAAAAGTTTAGAAGGGCCTTCACACTAATTTATTTATTTGTATTCTTAAAATTAATGCATAATGGGGCTGCTACATAAAAAAATCGGGAAAAGTAAATTCCTCCCTGGAATCAGTGATTGGTCTTAGGAGAACTTAAAAATTTGAAAATGTTGGATGATATAGCAAAATACTAGTACCAAACTAAAATTTAACTTTCTTGGTGACAGTTGTTCAATTTTGATAATTTTTTTGAATGAAAAAAATGTGACCTTTTTCTTCCGACGTTCTCGAAATTCGAACGGCATTTTCGTATTCTGTTCGAAAACAATGCATTTCGAGGGCTTTTGGCAAATTCGCGATGTTAGCCCACCGTTCTTCCAATTTTGGCGTCAGCTTTAAAACAAATTCCTGGGGCATATAAATAATTTTAACTTTTTCTGCAATGGAGTTCGCACACTGAAAAAAGGAAAGAGCGTCGTTGACAAATGCTGTTCTAGATCTTACTCTCTGCGAAACCTGGTGCTTGACCATACCCCCTACTCCATCCACAGCTCCCTTTCCATGTGACGTAGCAAAAAAATGCCAGTTGAGGCATAAATTATAATCAGTTATACCATATGTGTATTTTATTAATCTTAAGAAATAAATTTAAATTACATGCCGACATAATTAAAAATTTCAAAATCAGAATACCAGAAACTTTAGTATTCGTACCATATTGTGCTATATACATGTATTGCTCATCCTGTGCTTTTTACCTATTTAATTAGAAATTTACTTTTGCTACGGACGTAACATAGAGCTATTTGTTATGTCCGAAATGTTACGTCTGTAACAGCATTAATTTAAAAACTAAATAAGTTGCAATATTTTTAACTATGGTGGGCAATTACTCTAAGAATTTGCCAAAAGGACCATGAAGGTTTTTTTTTAATTTTGATTTTTTAGGACGTAATGACAACTTTTGCTTCTTTTTTGTTACAGACGTAACATCAAACTTCTTTTTTTCAAACTTCAATTACACCAGTTAGATCAATTCAAAAGAACTTAATGAATGCATATTATTATAGTACCGTCTTAGTAGTTAAAATTGTGCTACGAGTAGTTATTTTTGTTTTTATTTTTCGATGAGAAATATGCATTTGAAAATGTGTTCTTTTTTCTGATTTTTTACAAGTTCGTGAATATCGTACTTCCAACTAAGAAAACAAGTATTATTCTAACTCTCACCAAAAAACCAATGCAGGATTCTTAAAATATACATCTCAAGTTTTAAAATGATGTATAACATAGCAACATAACTTCAATGTAAATTTTTGACCAATTGGTTTCACTTTTCATGGAATGGCCCTTTAACGAAACGGAACTTTTTCGTTTTTGAATGGGCGAATTTACTTATTTAAAAGATTTTCGGATTTTAATTAAACTTTTAAAATTACTGATTCATAAGTGACTGGGATTACAGGAGTTTTGAAAACTCTATGGGACCACTTTACCATAACTTGCTCAAAGTATTGAAGTTAAATGTTATTTTTAGCCTATGAGGTTCTCTGCTGTTGCTTTTGTTGTTTCGTGACAGGTGATCTGGCAATTTGGGATGAGCTGCTTCACCTTTCCAACTGTAACTTCAATTGGTGGGAAGTCCGACTTCCGCAGTACACACATGCCATGAGGATCCCTTTTATGGGATGGGCTAGACAGCACAACATTCACAGCACAACAACACAGGGGTGCCCATCCCCCCCCCCAAGCTCAATGGCACACATTCCCCCCCCCCCAAATTCTTTACAACCCTCTTGTGCTTTTTTTTTGTTACCCCTCTTTTTATTTTATTTATTTTTTTAAATATCATTATTTTTCTAAATATTATTTTTTTAATATAACTATTATTTTTTTCTCAATTAATTTTTTGAAAGTACTAATTATGCGCAGGATATAATCGCTATTTTTTCCTTTCAGACATTCCAAGCCCATACACACACAAAAAAAACAAATAAATAAATAAATAAATAATTTAAATTAAAAAAAATAAATTAATGAATAATTTAATTTAAGAAATAAATTTATAAATAATAATAAAGAAATAATTTAAATTGAAAAAATAAACTAATAAATTATTTAAATAAATAAATAAATTAGTTTTAAAAAATCCCCCCAAAAATTTTGATGGCGCAGTTTGCGCCATAATCCCCCCTGTGGGCACCCCTGCGACCACATTCATACAAATAAACGACAAGGACAGTAGAGAGAAAAGACATCCATGACCGAGCTAGGGTTCAAACTCGGAATCTCTCCCACCCGGTTAGACTTCTCTGACCACTAGCCAGGGGGCCAGCAGGAGGTTCGGAAAAAAAACAACAAATACGAAGGATCTTGTAATATTTAAACAAAAGCAACTTTAATGTAGAAACTCTTGCAAGAACTTTCATGTCCAATCACTTGAAACAACTTTCACCTATTAAGCAAATCCTGGAGAGTTTTCAATCCCGAATGTTTTCACACTGTTGTCGTATTTATCTACAAAGACATTCTCCTTAAACCTAAATCTAATTTTCTTGAGCCAAGAATGACTTGACTCGTAAAGCATTTGGCGTCGCTAATGCGAAATTGATCGCCAACAGCATAATTTAATCATATTTTAATCAACTTCGCTGCGTATTTGAGAAGAACTGCTTCGCGGTTCTCGCCCTTATCTGCCGTTGAATTCATTTTTCACTGTCATGTTTTAGTTATTTTTCGGTAAACACGGCAAGTTGTAAAAATAAGCTTTCCGGAAAGTTAATTTGCGAAAATTTATCTTTCCACTTAAATTACTGTTTCTCTGTCATAACTAGCTGTTAAGATAGTGAGAAAATTGAAGACGTATTTTCAACCTTGTTTTAATAATTTTTGGGAGAGTTGAGGAGAAAAAATACATAGAACTTTTACCGAGAACATAAAGAGTAATTAATTGAGTGGAGGTAAGAGTTAACTTAAAGCAAGTGTTGCATTTTGCTTGATTAAAATTTAAAATATTTTCAGAAATTGGTATTCGTATTCTCTTTAAATTTAAAATGCACAAAACCGCTCCGGCTTTATTATGTTAATGCAGTCTTTTTCGTATAAATAAGAAATATAATAAAAAGATTAATCAAAATAGATATGAAATTAAAAAAAACAAGATTATTTGTATTTATTTATTGATTGATTCATTCAATTGATTAGCTGGGATTAAAGCTCTCTTTTTCAACAAAAACAAGAGTAAATATTCAACCGAAGAAGAAATTGTAATAACAACCTGAGAGTAATAAAGTTTCAGAAATAAAATATAAAAAATATCATAAATAATAAATAAGTGTATACTAATTATGCAATAAAAATATGAATAGTAAAAAGAAAAAATTTGCAATAATAACCCAAGTAGCATCAACTTATCAGATTTTGCTCGGCTGATCAGCCAACTCCTCGTAAACTGATCCCGTAACGCACGATGACATCGTTCCGATCAGTATCCGAACACGATTTTCGATGAGCTACTTTTCATCGGAAAACGATATCCTTCCGAGCAACTTTCCCGATGAAAATAAGCCGAGCATCCAAAATTGATCCTAAATTCATCGGCATAGGACTGCATGACTGCTCTTAAATTGCTCCAAACCTCATCGTATTTCGAGCAAAACTCATCGGATTTTGCTGCTCGGATTCTGTTTGACCGATGAGACATATTGGAGCAATTCCCGATGAGAACTCATCGAATCCGATCATCGGCCGATGAGAATTTTATCGGGTTTCGATGAATGGTCGAGCATCTGCCGATGAGATTATGCTGCTAAGGAATGATAAAACAAAAGTAGTTGAATATATCTTTCTAAAACATAGTGTGAAAAAAAGCATCAACATTATCCACTATGTACAATTAATGATGAAATTTTGAACCCATGAATGTATTAAATTAAAAGTGAATGTATACTAAGAATCTTTGTTTTCCTTTTCAGCAACCTACTTAAAAGCGCGTTTTATGGAATAATTTTCGATAAATATTAGCGAAA
This sequence comes from Uloborus plumipes, assembly GCA_038373865.1. Taxonomy (NCBI): domain Eukaryota; kingdom Metazoa; phylum Arthropoda; class Arachnida; order Araneae; family Uloboridae; genus Uloborus; species Uloborus plumipes. Next base: position 17,126 of record JAXGGA010015951.1, read on the forward strand.
TTTATATTTTAAGAGAATTAAACACCATTTTTCATATTAAAATTACTCTCAGTCTTCAACCTCTATCTAGGTATTCGACAATGTCCATCGTATAGCATTTTGTACTACACACAAGGTCATCGTCTTTTATCCATATTTTAGAATGACAAATTTCCTTACCTTCTGACCTCTTACTAGAACTTCCATCCCGAAAACCCCAACGCCTTGTCCCCCACTGGGCCACACTCATTACAGGCACACCACTAAAACAAAAGCAATTCACAGAAAAGACTAGAATGCCCACGAAAAAGAGCAAGAAGATGAAAAAAAGAAAACTGTTTTCAATGTCTTCCTGAGTACTGGACAATGTCCATCGTATTCAGTGACGGACTGGCTACGTGGGAATTTGGGAAAATGCCAGAAGGGCCGGTCCTTTCCTGGGCCAAAAAGGGCCGGCCCATATAAACCAGACTTTTTTTTTATCAAAAAAAAAAAAAAAGTAATTTCCGAAAAACTATCAAATACAAGGCCGCCAAGACGGCTGGAGCAAAATTTCTAGAGTTCGACTGCAGAAAGGGAGCGGGCCATCTACTATTTCTAATGTTTGAAGAAAGGGCCGCCAAAGCAAAAAAACGAGCTGATGAACTTAAACGCCAGTATATCAACAATCTACTGTAGATGTACTTCTGAATGACCAACAGTTTAGGTCAACTGTCTGTCAGATGCTAATCATTAGAAGGGTTCGTAGCCATCATGTGCGTGGTTCTCTTTTGTGCCTAGTTAGCAAAAAGGATACGAAGTCTTGTGCCATCTCTTGCCACCTGCTAGCCCCGGGTGTAATGAATGTAATAAAGACGTTCATCAGGGAAGACACAGTCCTTCATCGTTCAGACGCCCTTCTTGGGGGATGATTAGATTTTCGTTTTTAAGATTTCAATTTCGAAAAAGTTCTCTCCCTGGAACCTCGTTTAGATTACCAAAGATTGTCAAAATTGCATTTTGAAGAAGATTAATTCGAAAATTTTCCTCGAATCCTCGTCCCCTGAATTTTACCAAAGATCGTCTAAAACTACATCTTTCGAGCCACAATTTAAAAAAATTTCCTGGGAGAGGACCGCCTTTTCTATACTATTAATTGATGTATAACAGATGCCCTTTAAAAATTTCGATTAGGAAATCGGAAGGTTGAGTACTAGGGTGGGGCGAAAAATAAAAAAATTTTCTGATCAACTTCTAATAGTTGCCAAAAGTTGTCTTTGGTGATAGTTAGCTTTTGTGCAAATTTTGAGAAAAATCGGTTTATATCTTCAGGGGGCGCTGCGATCGCAAAGTTTTACCATAGCTTTTATAAGGCTTTTATGATTAAAATCTGAAAAACATTGCCGTTAGCTAATCTCATTGCATTTTTTTACTCATAAGATATATTCATGCATTCAAAGCATAAGAAATAACTCACAAAAATTATTGTACATGATATATTTATATTTCAAGCATCTTAAAAAGAAACAAAACAGTGAAAAATAATGATTTTTAGGACATTAAGTAAAAACTGAATTTTTTTTTACAAAATGTGACATAAAAATTATGAAACTGCAAACATATGACAACATTAAACAGCATTACTCAAAAATAAATGAAATATGTTTTTAAAATTTTGTACAAATGTACAAAACGTACATGATACGAAAATTTTATGTGTTACAGTTTGAGCTTTCACAAAAAATCTTTTTTATTTTCAAAGAAAGGGCCTTTAACCGTGCACGAACGAAACCATCCCTCGTTTCTATTCCACTTATGGTCAGTGATGCATCCGTCACCAACTTTAGGCTAGATTCCACGGATTGAGTATCACAAGTAAATGTTCACATGTTTCGAAGAAAATGGGGAACATCTCCGGTTTTTAAGTCATGTAGCTCGTCTTCAGATGGTATCATTGTTATGGGAGGTTCTGTTCAGGCCCGGACTGGCTCTTCTTGGGGTTGTCGGCTAGGTACTGGAAGGGGGCCCCTTATCCGTACCCCTTTCCGGGGGCCCTGGAACCCCCTGACCCGGATTTTTTTTAATTACGTGCTGAAAACTGCATTTTTCTTTGTGGAGGGTGGTGGGTGGGACGAGGGGTTTTATTAGTTATTTTTAGAGCTTATTCCTTTGAACAGTTATTTTACTGAATTAAAAAGAATTAATTTGCTTTATCTAAACGTTGACCAAATATTTTTACTGGTAAATAGTATATTTAGCATTATAATACTAATTGACCCGTAAGAAGCATTTACATTCGACAGCGGCAGTTCAAAAATCTTTTTTTTTTCGTTTTTGTTTTTGTTTTTGCTTTTTTTAATTTATTTATTTGTGAATGAAAAAAAAGATTTTTTTTGTAATGTAAAAAAAAATCAAAATGATTTTTTGAAAAATAATTTGCCGGCAGTGCGGAATAAAATCTTTGAAATAATGCTTTACTTATATGGTTTAAAGAAGTATTAAGAAATGTATGGCAGCCCCCCCCCCCTCCGAAAAAAAGACTTTTGAGAAATAATAAATGAGGAGATCAGGAAGATTTTTCATGCTAAAATAAATGTTTTCTTTTTTTATTGTATTGCAACAACACGTGTGGTTTAAAATTCTTTAATAAGTTTTAGATTTTTCAGCTAACGAAAAAGAAGTCAATCAAAAACTGACTTTTCTGGCGCAGTGGGAATAGAACCCACGTTGTTCACCTTATTTGCACCTGCTCTGACAAAGTGACAAATTCAGCTAATGAACCTCCATGCAGTGATGCTATGCATTAACGCAATACTTAATAAAATAACAAAGTAAGTTGAAATCAATGCCTCTATTTTGTATTATATATTGCAATAATTTTAACAAATTTTCTGCGATTTACTGTTAGAAATAATTTTTTTTTCTTTCCAAAAAACCGGCAATGCCCAATCTAGCGATAAGTTTAAATTGTATATTTATGGAAACTTGGATCGGAAATTTTGGGATCATGGAGATTCAAACTCACGATCTTCGCCTGAAGGGGCCCTCCTATCTGCACCGAAATAAGTTTTAGATTATATTATACTTATATCTGCACCGAAAGAAAATTAATTTTCGTAATTAAAATTATAGAGGCAGAAACTAGATTTAAGCAGCAGTCTTCAACTTGGGTTCCACGGAACCTAATTAGGCTCCCTTAAAAGCCACAAGGGTTGCGTGCGTCAACATAAGTGGCCTCTAATAAAATATCCATTTAAATTTTTATGAAATATTGAATTCTTAAAAGCCGTTTGCTTGTAATATTAAATAATATTCGTCAATATTTCGTGAATAAAATAATGTTTTTCAAGAGAATACTTTGTAATAAAAAACAATCACAGCCACGTCATTGTAAGAATGCTTTTTATTAATTGGATTAAATTAAAAAAAAAATTGCTTATGTTTAGTATTCATAGAATTTATTTCAGATAACCAAAATAAATCCATCAGCTACCTTACCATTATAATTTTATAAAAATGTCTGCATTGCGATGAAATAAAGGTGCAAAAATAATTTTGTAAATTTGCGAAGGAGTTTTAATATCCTTTTTTTTCTGTTCGTTCATTAAAAGGTTCCTTACTGAAAACGGTAAGCATAAGTGTAAAAGGTTGGATACATATTTCATCAAGTAATCTTGTTATTTAAGTATTTATTTAACTCAACTATAATGTTTTTTCCTTTATTTTTATAATTTTTTTTTTTTTTTTTTTTGGATTTTATCGACAAAGTAAATATATAGTAGGGAAATGTGGGGCAAAATGAAATAGTTAAGCTTACTTACCTACTTCAAAAGGAACAAATGGGAAATTTTTCTAAAAATCATTGTACATAAAGAAGAAATAATGTAATTTGTAATACAAGTGTCGTTGAAATATTATTTTTATCTTTGGCAGTTATTTTGTACTTTCAAAAAAATGTGGAACATTTTCACCTCAAAAAATCATGAGGCAAAGTGAAAAACAAAATATTTTTGTTATGAAAAAGTTTCTATTCCACGATTAACAGTAATTTTTATCAAATGAATGGGTAAATAAACGAAAAAAGTTAATCTATATCTATAAAAATGAGTGTATGTATATATATATACTTGTTCTCTATACAAATCCACAGTTTGCGTCAGATTTTCATCAAACTTGACACAGAGGTTCCTTGATGCCCTAGAATTCTCATAGGCGGGGTCTTGAAATTTTAAAAAATCTAAAAAGCTCAAATTTAAATTTTTTGTCAAAAAATGACCCTTTTATAGGAATCTAGCCTATTTATATTGTAATCGAGATAGGCCTTTTAGTATTCAAATTGATGAAATTTAAGATTTTTAAATATTAGTATTTTCCAACAATGATTACGATTAAAGTAATGAATTTTCAATTTAAGGCTCACCTATTTCCTTTTAGCATTGAAATAAGTAAAAAACAATCATAATTCATGTGGACTTTATAAAAAGAACCACGGATTTGAATTTCAAATTTGCAATGCGACAACAGTTGCGTCTGTAATGGAGATAAGCCTTCAGAACGAGAAACAGATTTATTTCAGACAGATTTATTAGATTGAGTTATAATAATTTTTACTTTGTAGGTGGGAACAGTTAATAGAGAAAAGTTAATATTTTGAATTTGGCGGGTGAATTTGATGCAATTTTTTCACTTCCATGTGCATATATTTCATGCCAGTGGACGCGGCAAAGCACAGACAACATTTCTCTTTAATTTTCACCTTTTGATAAGACTATTTTTCTGTAAACGTTTAACTTTCTGTAATATTTTAGTTTTTTTCAAAGTTTGTACCTAAGAGACTGATTGATGCAAATTATTTTATACCCATATGAATAGAACTCTTTCAAACTTATTTTCCCTGAATGCTATGTTGTATTAATAAGCACCCGGGCAACGCCGGGTATTAAGCTAGTTATTAATAAAAAAATAAACGAATAAGTGAATAAATGAATTAACTGTAACGTGAGAGAAAATAAATAAGCGAATAAAATGGAGAGTAAATAAGAAAATGAGTTAATGAATGAGTAAGTAAGTAAATAATTAAGTAAAAGCATGGAAATAAATTAATAAAGGATGAAATACGTACGTGATTTAATAAATGAATGAATTAGTAAACGAATTGAACTATTTCACTTTGCCCCAATTGCACTTGACGAATTACATTGAGCACTTAAATTCAAAAAATACCTAATATAAACAAAATAAGGACTGCACTGGACATTAGTGTATCTCAATTGATAATTTAAATGATAATTAAAAAAATTTTATCATTTTATAATATCAAGAAATATATTTGACAACCACGAATATTACAATAAAGGTATCAAATATTGAAAATGGCTTGCATAATTTATTTCGTTGATCTTTGAGCTACTTATTTTTTTTTGCAGGAATCAACTTTTTGACTAGGAACTTAGTTAAAATATTGCTAGATAGGTGACACTGCAAACTGTGAAAATATTTACCATTTCACTTTGCCCCACATTCCCCTACATATATTTTAATTCATTGAGCTTTGCAGCCGTTAACTTATTTTTAAAGTTAAATTTAATTACTAAAGTAAAGAAACGTAACGATAGGGGGCTGAGGTGCAAGAATGGGGAGGGCAGCGACGTACGCAGACAAATCATTTCAGGGGGGCTGAGCCGACACTCTTTGAGAGGAGAGGGCGGGGCACCTCATAAAATAGAGCTAAAAAGTAAGTGTTCCGAATTTTTGATATCAATGCTTATTTCAGATGACAAAAAGACACAATTTTAAAACATTTTTTATCATTAGAATTATTGTTGAGTAGTAAAGTGTTTTGGTCAAAATAGAAAATGATAAAATTGAAATTCGAGAAATTTTCTTTTTTGAAGAAGGTCTTAACAAATGGATGCAATCATTTTGCAAATTTGAACTTTAATAACATTAATTTTGCCATTTATTTTACAAAATTCCTAACATTGGGTTTCAATCACCCATTTGTTGAAATTTATTTAACAGAATTAGATGAATGAACAAGTCGGTGTGTCTGACACATATTGGGAGTAAATGTCAACAACAATTATAAGATAACCATACACGTCACGTACAGTAAAATGGACAGATAAAGAAGAAGGAATTTACTTTTTCCCCCTTTCTTTTAATTTTGACCCAAACTTAATTTTCTTGCCAAAAGAAATATTCTCATGTCATGATTTCAGCAAGAAAGGAAAAATATATAAATAAAAATAAACGATTTCAGCTTAAATTTCAAAAATTCGTTTGGAAAATTTCGGAGGAAGCTGCAGTCCTATCAGCCCACCTCCTAAGTACGCCACTGCGAAAGGGGGTATAAAAATACCCCTCAGAGGTCTTATAGCTTTAACATATACACACATTAGGGCAAGGACTGTTTTGGCCCCTATTACTTTTAAAATGAAACTTCAACCTCATTCTAAAAGCTGCAACTTAACCAAGATCAAAGAAATATAATTTATGAACATGTTAAAATTGAACAAAAATAATTAACAAAACAATGCAAGCAAAATACTCCTAAAATATTAATACGATTCAAATATATGATATAATGCATTTTTTTTTTGCTCTACTTCTGATATTTGTTTCTAAACCGTATATTAAAAAAAAAAAAAAAAAAACACGTTGTAAGGTTTCTTCTGCTAGAGAAAAGGGTGAAGGATTCACAATTGAAAATTGTGCTTTTGAAATTTAAATAATTCAGAACAATGTATTTAATGATAGAAAAAAAAATCTTCATTGGGCTCTAAAGGAATCCAATGTGTATCTTTTATAAAACATATATTGGTACTTACATAGTTGTTCGGTATCAGGCAATGACAAATGAGCTAATTAACGCATTAAATTGTGCAGTAGTTCACTATTCCTTCACACATTTTGTGGGAGGCCGACCATTGCATGGCACAGTTACTGCTAAAGACCAGCAGATGTGAGAAACAACAAACGCTGGACAAAACCCTCAGCTGACGAGACATCATGGCACTCCAGACCACACACAAATTCCCCAGTGCCCATGGATTAGCTTGCAGCTATAGTTCGCGGCAAATGGCAAAGCCCTATTCTCCTAACCATTGATGTATCCCGAAACCAAACTCTGAACAGGAAATAGATTCAAATTGCTCCTTTCTGGTGAATGAAACATGTTTTATGATGGACATCCCCTTTTTGGTTTGAGGGAACAAACCCATTAACGAAACGATTGCTGATTGAGTTGTTATCTGTTTCTCAGAGAAATTCGACTACGAATGTTCGACTAATGAATGCATTTCTACAAATGTGCTTTGCTTGTGGAGTGAGTCTTGTGTTGTCGGAGATAATCAACCTACGGGCGAAATGAGAAGAAAAGGGTAACATAAGGACGAAAAGAATTATCGGTGGAACCGACAAAGAACCTAATAAATTGTGTGTTGAATTAACTCGTCTTTTGTCAAATGGGGTGTCCTTTTTGTGTGCGTTTGTTTTTGTGTTTTGTGAGATTGTCGCACCTGGATTAGCTCTTAATAAATGGGGTCCACAGTACACCCTTAATCGGCTGCGTGCCATTGCTCAAGAATCTTAAATAACCTTGAGAAAGATAGGAAATAAGAACTTCATTTTCTTCAAAGAACTGAAGGAAAATGTAGTTTTTCTTCACTTCTCGACAGTTCTTAACATTTTTAGTTGTTTAATATTTACAAAAGAAAATAATATTTATTATTCTTATTTTATAGCTTGTTTTTCGACGTTGTTTTTTTTCTTAGAAAGGAGGTAAAAATGTAAAAATAATAATGACGTGGTTCGTGTGATTGTTAGTCGCATTTGCACTGTAGCACATTTTACACACAAAATATATATTCTTTAAGAAATCAAGACCAAATTATTTTCCGCTTGAACTTCTTTGATACTTTTAGTGTATTACAAAATATGTTTTAATCCTATGGAGTATTCAAAGACGAAGTAACGGTCATTAAACGATATTTATAAAAACAAATGAAACAATTTAAAAATCACAAACGCTGAAGGATAAAACAAACAAAAAACATAATACGTTAAATTTGCAAAGTATTACTGCAATTCTATTTAACAATATTAAAGAAGCGTATAGATGGTTATAAAAACGTCGGACAAAGTACAAAGAATTCTTTTATACATTTTGGATACATATACTACAAGAATCCAGATCGCGATTGGAAGGGAAGTTGAACATAAAACATAACAAATTGCTTTTATATAAAAATTAGGACAATGTTGACGTAATTTTCAATGATCAACCTTATTCTCTATTTAAAAAATGAATAAATATTCGATTTTCGGGGGAGGCGAAGGATTGCCGCCATATCACCTGAAACTACCTCGGAGTAGTCCAAAATATTTGATGCACAGATTTTAGTGGAATACGAAACGGGAATCCGGCTAGAAGGTCCAAAACCAAAAGGTCCACGAACAGAAGATATACGTCTAAAAGGTTCGAGGTATAGAAGATCCGAGAGATAGAAGGTCCGCCAGACATAAGGTCCAATGGCCATAAGATCCAAGGAACATAAAGTTCGACAGACAAGAGGTTCACGAGCAGAAGGTCCACATTTTTGGACAGCGATGGCATAAGGTCCAGTTTCTTAGCGGGGTGGACATAAGGTCCAGATTTTAAAGTTTATCCTTTGTCTCAAACTTATTTTGTTAAATATTTAAATTATTCGTGGATGATTTTTACTATATAATATGTCTGAATAGATACCGTTTGCCCCACTCACGAGATGTAAAGGTAATTTAAAAACGTTAGCGCCTATAATAGAGTTCACTGAAACACAGAGTTTACGAGTGTATTCAACCCCTGTACACAAAGTTACGAGTGTATTTCAGGGAGATGGAAAAACCATTTTTAGGGAGGGGGCCCCTACAAGAAAATCAAATTTAAAAAAAATGCCTCAATCTCTTTTACTCCTCGTTTGGGGCTCCTTTACAGCTAGAATCTATAAAAAAGCTACTAAAGTTTTCTTTTTTCTCGTTTGGGGGCCTTTCCTATCTGGGATTCTATATACCAAAAACGAAAGAAAAACTCCTCGCAATTTTTCTCTCTCTTTTTTAAGGGCCCTTTCTAGGTGAGACCCTTAAAAAAAAAACGCCACACATACCCCCCTCGTTTAGGATTCCTACGTTTATTAGAAAATTGAACAAAAAAAAAAAAAAGAAGAAGAAATGAATTATTTTCCTGTTTTGCGTTATAAGATAGAAAGGTTGCATTTGTTGGGGGTGGGGCTCTTCTGGATACGGCCTGTTGTGACCCCTTAATGCCCCTCATTGTGCCAATAAATGAAATGAGTGAAAATTTAGAATAAAGCGAAATTTTAAAAATTTCAAAATTCCAAATATCTACCTAATTATCAAAATTTTGATGGAGAAACGGGGGAGAGGGTGACTGTTGAAGAGATCCCAGTTACAATATCTGGTCCAGAGCCCACGAATTCACTGATTGATGTGCGGGGCCCCCTAAAAACCACGTAATCCCTTACCCCCCAAAAAATAAACAGATAAATCATATGAATATAGAGTTCACTGAAGCAGAATTTTTACGAGTGTATTTCAGGGAGATAGAAAAACCATTTGTAGGGGAGGGGGCCCCTATAAGAAAATCAAACAACTTTAAAAAACCGCCACAATATCTCTTTCTCCTCGTTTGAAGCCCCTTCATAGCTCGAAACTTTAAAAAAAAAAGCCACTAAATTTTTCTTTTTCTCCTCGTTGTGAGGACCCTTCCTAGATCGGGTTTCTGAATAAATTTAAAAAAAAAAAACGGCACAGAATTTTCCTCTTTTCTTTGTCTGGTTCACCTCCTAAGTCGGATTAAAAAAAAAAAAAAAAAAAGACCAACGCCGCACCATTTTTTTTTTACTCGTTTGGGGGCCCTTCCCGGCTCGGGGCCCTCGGCGATCGCCGACTTCCCGACCTGGCCAGTCCGGGCCTGGTTCTGTTATTAGCAAAGGTGGCTAAATATAACGTCTTGAAACATTTTTAATTGGCCATTGCAGTGGTTAATGTGTCAGCTTCATGGCAGTGAATTGCTTCTTCTCCACTTAGTAGAATACTCAGATGGATGAACAACTGGTCCCCGTGGGTTCAGCGATTCTATTGGCAAAATGTTAACAGGCTGCGAATCCCTAACTATAGCGAAATATGAGGCAGTTGAGCACAATATGCAAAACATGCCAACTATCGACCGAGCTGACCTAAGAACAGACCGGAAATATTAACTGGAAATATTTGAAGCCGTTATTAGAGCCAACCGCTCTATACATCTTTCTGAAACAGTACCTAGTTCCTGGAGTCATTCTAGATGGTTCATGACAGTCAATCAAATTTGCGTTTGAACATCGGCACATAATATTCGACAACAAACTTAAAAATTCTAGTTTCAGTCATTGTTAAATGTGCACCTTGCTAGTTTCTCATTAAGTGCAACTCATTATGCAAGGATGGTGCACCAAACTTGTGGCAAGTTATTCTATGAGTCGCATTATTTACTAGACGCCCTGTTACAAGTCATCGAGCCAATTATTCAGAGAATAGCTTTTTTTTTTTTGTATATACTGAAAAATTTTTGCTGGCAATGTTAAATGATGATCGAAGGCATGTACGGCAATTAGTTGCTCGTCAAATTTTAAGAGTAAGAAACACCAATTCAATGTATAGTAATGACATCCACACTTTTATCATTTTTGAGATTAACTTTTCTTCC
>JAXGGA010015952.1:0-27830 GCA_038373865.1 Uloborus plumipes
GCTGTCCTTAACGGAACCGATGTTTCATAAACCAGTACTGACCAGATCCCGGTATCAGAAGGATACCGGGGTCTGGTCAGTACTGGTTTATGAAACATCGGTTCCGGTAACTGCTGATTGGTGGGATTGTGTGAATACCGGGTCTGGTGACCCCGGTATCAGAAGGATACTGGGGTAGGATACCGGGGTCTAGTCAGTACTGGTTTATGAAACATCGGTTCCGGTAACTGCTGATTGGTGGGATTGTGTGAATACCGGGGACTGGACAGCACCGGGGATGAGCAGTTACTGGTTCCGGTGTTTCATAAACCAGTATCTTTTTTTATACCGATAATTTTTTTTCCAATAGGGTAAAGTACGGAGAGCACATAGGTGCCTTAGGTCAGTGAGAAGGGGGTGCCGAAGCTTGAACGGCTTGAAGCAGTATTGGGGTTTTAAGTACGGAGAGCACCTAGGCGCTCTCCTCATTTGTTTAGGGAGGGGCAATTGCCCCCACTGCCGCACTTGGATACGTGCCTGGTGTGAATAATATTTGATGTAATTCAAGGCGACAAAAAACTATATTTTTCAGCGAACAAAAAAAAAAAAAACGTCTGTCGACCGGCGCTTTTCAGAGCGGCGCGCCGGGCATTTGCCCAAATGCCCACATGGTCAGTCCGACCCTGATAAGGTGCAATTCAAAGGTAGTTAAAATAAATAGTTTTGTATTCGACTTTTTTTAACGACATGTTTTACGGTAACTCCTTTTTCAAGAAACTAATTACCTTTGTTCAGAAATTTGTAACGAAAAAAAAACGACTTTAATTAAGCACAAATACGCAGAGATACTGCAAATCCTTTACTGCATCCTTTTTCAACATTATTTGAAAATAGGTGCAAAAACAGAATAGTAGCACTGCATTTGTTTTCACCCTTTTCCATCACAGACATATGAAAGTCCTTTTTTTTAATCCCCATCATTTATAAAACTAGAGATGCATCGATTAATCGGCCATAATCGGAAACTTTGCAGATTATTAATAATCGTCAACGTTTTACCGAGTAATCGGCCGAAAATTTTTTCTTAACATTATTTTTTGAAGTATTCCTTCATAAAGAAACTATGCTGGATTGTTTAACTAACAGTAAACGAATGTATTTTCTGCAACCCCTACTATAACATGTAGTATGAGAGTATACTGAGTAAAAACAAAACAAATAGCTCATATAGTGCATAAAACTGAAAAGAATATCAAAATATAACCCTCTCACAATTTACAGTGGTGGATGTCCGGAATATTTTTGGCCGGATTTAAAAGTCACGCATTTTGGATGTCCACAAAAATCAATCCAGAAATAGTTGTTTGATCTTGTCTGTCCCCTCTGAACTCTAAAGCTTTTCCTGTCTATAATTAAAATCTTGAAGTTTTAAGTTGAAGTGTGAAAACGTCAGCATTTCATTTTATTTATAAGCAGTCAAATTTCACCGATTAATAGGCGGAAAAAATATGTTCAAAAAAAATTTCTTTAAGATTGCGTTGAACAAGAAACTACGATGATTAAATTTATGAAGAGGAAATAAATGCAGTTTTCAGTAAATATAGTGTAACATGTAGTACAAAAGTGTAGAGAGTAAAAACAAAACAAATAATTGAAAAAATGAAATTATTTGAAAAATAATGCTTAATGTGGATATATGTTTTTTAAAAAATGAATTTCCTATTTTGAATAAATATATATAGAATTTATAGACTATAAAAATATATAGAATTTTCTCGCGTGGATACTTTTCTCTTTACATAATGCTTTTAGGTAATCGCTAGTTTTTACAAAGAATAAAATTCCTGAATTTTACGGTTAATAGTAACTAAGAAATAAATTTAAATTAAAAGCACACCTAAATTAGAGTGCTCATCAGAGCCTCCTCCTACTTTGTTTTCATATCTAGTTAGCATAACTAATACTGGGTTAGTTATATTATATCTTAATGTTATTTTATCTATATGAATAAAAATGAGTGCATGCTTGAATACTTGTTCTCTACACAAATCCACAGTTTGCGTCAGATTTTCATCAAACTTGACACAGAGGTTCCTTGATGCCCTAGAATTCTCATAGGCGGGGTCTTGAAATTTTATAAAATCTAAAAAAATCAAATTCAAGTTTTTTATCAAAAAATGACCCTTTTATAGGAATCTAGCCTATTATTAGGCCTTTTTTTTAATCGACATGAGACTTTAGGTTACAAATTGATAAAATTTATGGTATTTAAATATTGGCATTTTCCAACAAAGATTAAAATTAAAACAATGAATTTTCATTTCAAGGCTCACCTATTTCATTTTAGCATGAAATAAGTCAAAAACAATTATAATTCATGTTCTCATTTGGCACAAAATATCTATGATAAAGATTTTTTTTTTCTTATCCTCCTATCAGAGGAATTCTGCAAAAACATGGATTAAAAGCCTTATACATGTTTCGCTTTTAGCTGGTGCTATTTTTCTGTGAACTTTTCGTGATAATTAAGTTCTTTTGGGAGTTTGTACCTCGAACTTTTTGTACAACCATGTGGACTGAATTCAACCAAATAAGAGGTATGTTGCAATAATAAAATGGCTTTTAAAATCAGAAAATGGACTTTCTAGGCCTATATTTGTAATCGACATGAACTTTTAAGCATACAACTTGATAAAATTACGGATATTTAATTCTAATTTTTGCGAGCTTTTTTTAGTCCTCCTATTAGAGAAATTATGCAAAAATGTGGATTAAAAACCTCATACTTTTTCGCTTTTACTTGATGCTTTTTTTTTTTTGAACTTTCCGTGAATCCTGAGTCAATTAAGTACTCCGGAGTGGATTTGAGGCCTCCCTGTTTCTCCCACGGACAGCTCTATGTTGCCTGCTCGAGAGTAGGTTCACCCAAAAATTTATTTATCCTGGCGCCTGAAGGTGAAACTAAGAACGTTGTTTATGAACAAGTTTTGCGTTAAATTTTTATTAGAATTTTTTGAGAAGCTAAAGTTTTATATTAATACGCACCCGGGCAACGCCGGGTATAAAGCTTGTGTACAATAAAATAAAAATTAGTTTAAAGAAATTGGAACAAATTTTGAAATATTTTTGGGAAAATTAGAAAAATGAAAAGAAATAAATCTCCTCTCAGAAACAACTTAGTAACTATTTCTAAAATCAGAATTATAAAAGAAAGAAAAAAAGCAGTGATGGTTTAATTAAAAATAATCATAATGATCATTAATCGGCTTGGCCGATTATCAACAACCGATTAATCGGTAATCGGCCTATTTGCTTATCGGTGCATCCCTAAATAAAACCAAAAAACGAATGGAGGATCTTTGCAGTATAACAAGGTTAGAAAGAGAGTGTTTAAGAAAAAAGTATCAATTATTTCACACAGGTATAAGTTTTCTACAATCTAACTTTATTCACACAAATTTGATGGGACATAGAACAAGAGGTAAATCTTGAAAACACTAATTTTCCACGTTACAATAGTCATTGGTAGAGATGGAAAAAAATGTTTCAGAAAACTAAAACCGCCGATGAAAGAATGACAAAAGGCTCATTATACAAATTACAATGTATTTTACTGATGATATCATAAACTTATCCTATCCAAAAATGTGTCACTAGTCAGTTGGTGCAATGCAACACGCTTTTGTACACATGTACCGAGTGCACCGTCTTACCCATCATTCTCCGTGGGTTATTCAAGATAATTAGATCACTATTTCTTATGCAAAATGTTTCCATTTTAAAGCAAGCTCATACCGACTTTCAAAGCTCATGAGAAAACGTTTAAGGTGCGATAAAAATAGCTGAGAGCAGGTAAGAATCACGTGGTCTCAAAGGCAATGCTGACGCGCTACATACACACAAATTCATAACTGACGGATGCGAAGCATGATCTACTTTACTGCATACACATGATTTCATACAATATTTTTTGTTTGTGTGAAAGATTTAAAGTTGTTGATAAAAATTGCAAGCTGGCTCTCCAATGCACTCGTCCGTCGTAACAGCACCGCCGCAGCGATCGAGAAAAGCTGGACTTGAAGTGTCTCGTCGTAGCGCGGTCATCTGTAGGTCGCAAATTTAAACAAATGCTTCAAACCTCTCTTAAAAGTGCTTCAAACCTCTCTTAAAAGGAAAATATTGTACAAAATAGTCTTTGTGCAATGAATTTTTTATTGCAGCCTTTAGTTTCTTGCTTTTCGCAACAGTATTGCGTTTTTGCCGACTAAATATTCCGACCATTGTTTGTTTAGCTGTTTCCCATCACCCAATAAAATATTAAAACTATTTAACCCTTCATGTCCAAAAATAATTTAGCGATGAATTTTTGTATACGCATTTTTTTGGTGTTTTTTAGTTAAAAATACATCAAACAACATATATGTCGAGTATAAAATTTTTGAAAATCAGTAGGGTCTACGGCCCCCACGAAAACTGTTTCCGATTGCAAGTACCATCTATCGGCCTCTCAGCAAAGTACAAGGAGTGGTACTTAAAAGTTTCAGCATGATTCCGGCCATTTAGGATTCATAATAGTCCCGTCGGGCATAAAGGGTAAGTAAGGGACACAACGTAATATAACATGCAAAAACATATATGTATCGTGTCTAAATGAATTTAATCATTGCGCCATTCTGTAGCCTATTGCCATATAGGTTATTTATGATGCGTAATAGCGATGAGTTGGGCTCAGCCCGAGCCTGGGTCCAAAGCGGGTTCGGGCTCAAGGTAATATCCTCAATCGGCAATCTCCAAAGTAAACGGACACAAATGTTCGGGAGAAAAAAATATTTAAAAGAAAGGGGGGTAGTTCCTTCTAATGAATAGATTGCCATTGTTGGAGGACTGATTAAGAAACGAGATCTCTCCCTTTCTTACCTCCTACTCAACACACCCTGCGCATCTGAAGTAGAGTACTTAAAGAAAAGCTTAAGAAAATATTCGTCATTATTAGAAAAATAAAGAAAGAAACCGCTGTTAGTAGTGTACAAATTTAGTTAAACAAAACAACAGCTGAGACTAATATTTTTTTAGAGCCTTTCAGACTCTAGTATGTCCGATTTTTCTTGCATAAGAGTTTTAACTCTTGCTCCGGCAAGCTCCGATGCTGGCATCCGGACCATATAGTCCGGGAGTCAGCGACATATTTTCTTCGGTCATTTCATATCAGCTAATTTTCATTTATCTAGTAGATATGATGATTTTATGAAGCCTCGTGGACATCAGCTGGCTACAGTGTATAGGTTAGGCAACTTCAGCCTCCCAAAGTGTGTTAAAAAAGTTTTAAAAAGAACTGAAATCATTCTGACTGAAACTTCGTTTAGTATTTAAATTATATCCTGTAGAAAAGAAAAAAAAATATTCAGCTGGCTTGAAAGTGGTGGATTATTTTATACGTCAGCTGACTGCATAAATGTGTCAAAAACAAATTTTGTTTTAGTTCTTTAATATCGATTGAAAATTTAGTATGTTAGTTTGAATAATACTTAGAACATAAAAAATATTCAGCCAGTTCTGTGTTAAAATCATCAGTTCTGTGTTAAAAGAGCTCTACTTTTTTGAGTCAGCTGAATATTTTTTATCTTTTCTACATGATATAATTTAAATAATAAACAAAGTTTCAGCCGGGATGGTATTACTTATATGAGCTCGCGGCACTCAGAGTTAAGGTAGTAGTCTGGTAACTTGGGTTCAGAAAATCAAAAAATTTTTTTTTTTGCCTAATTTGAAAGTACAATGTCTTAAGAATATACTATGAAAATTTCAGACAGAAATTCGAAATATTTCGGGAGTTAGAAGGGGTCTCCTAGAGCGCCTCGGAGACCAACCTTTTAGGTAGTAGTCTGGTAACTTGAGTTCAAAAACTCGATTTTTTTCTTTTTCCTTTTTTTTTTTTGCCTAATTTGAAAGTACAATGTTTTGAGAATATACTGTGAAAATTTCAGACAGAAATCTCTACTAATAATAAAGCTGAAAGTTTGTCTCTCTGTCTTTCCTTCTGTCTGTCTGTCTGTTATGCGCGTAGCGCCAAAACCGTTCGGTCGATTTTCATGCCACTTGGTACAAAATTAGTTTGTAGCATGC
The DNA here is from genome assembly GCA_038373865.1 of Uloborus plumipes. Taxonomy (NCBI): domain Eukaryota; kingdom Metazoa; phylum Arthropoda; class Arachnida; order Araneae; family Uloboridae; genus Uloborus; species Uloborus plumipes. The sequence goes on from JAXGGA010015952.1 coordinate 6,103, forward strand.
AGTTTTGCACCTCGAAGCGATTTTTCGAAAATTCCATTTCGTTCTTTTTCTATTCGAATTCTTAGCGGAAATTCGATAAAATAGGGAAGAAATATTTTATACACATTTTCAAGTCTTATGTCATTCGAAAGCTTGAAATTTTCTGCACAAAATGAAGTTTTTTCGAAGTTTCTACGATCATCAGGAGAGCTGTAACAATTGTTTTTAGAATCCCGGAATTCAAGGCTTACCTTCAGTAAAGCAAGCCAAACGATTCTAAAATGGTTAATGAAATGAATTATTTTATCAACGGTAATCAACTTTTCATGCTGTTACTATGGTTACGTGCTCATACTTATTTTTGTTTCGTTCTTTTTCCAGGGTTGCCAGAAGTAGTATTTTTGATACTACGGTAGTATTTTTTCGGCCCAAATAAGGAGCGTAGTATTTTTCTGGCCACCCTGTTTCCAATATACTAATGACTTAATTAAAAGATTTGGCGGATTTTTTTTCCATTTTATAGATTTCGCATTTCAGCAATATTGATTTTGGCAACGTTTAGAAACAGTAGTAGGAGCGTCTATCGCCCATTTAGCGAGAAAGGGGTACCCAAAGCACAAAGATTAACCAAATATCGTATAAATTGTGACATTGCAACGTTCTTTTTAAAGTGTTTCATTTCGGAAAATGTATTGTTTTGTTTTTAAAGCTGGGAAAGGAAACTTTCTTCTTCTTTCAAATTTTGGTAAGATTTCTGTTGGTTTCTGTGAGCAACAAAATTGTTCTTATTTTCTCTTTTGGCTTATTTTTGTGCATCTCCAGTTGGGGGTTTCATTTGAATGTCACAAGGGGATGCTTTACCCCTTTTTTGGAGTTAATCAGTGTTAATTTCAATGCAGATGAATTGGCGCGACCACTTGGCGATATATCGCCAAGCCTTTGGTCGCGAAGTATTTGTCGCCAATTTGGCGACATATCGCCAAGTTGGCGAATTTTTTTTTTTATTTGGACTCAATTTGGCGCTATTAGCGATATTTTGTCAATTTGGCGACAAATTTGCGATTTTTTTTAAAACTTTTTTTTTGGGGGGGGGGGTTCAATTTGGCGCTATTGGTGATATTTTGCGAAAAATTCACTGAATGATGTTAAAATCGGCGATATTTTGGAGATTAATCATTGTAAAACATTTTTTTGCATTGTTTCGTGGCAAACTAGGGATATAAATGTTTGAATTGTTATCTTACTCCCTCCAAGCACTATTTTAGCACTTAAGGCATCTACTAAGAAATGTACACGTAAAAGGAAGTAGTGTAGGGCCCATACCAAATTTTTATATCATACTTTGAAGGAATTGTAGTTGAATTATAACTAAAATAGAGTATTTTTTCTGCTATATTAATTATTTTACAAATGAACTTTTAATTTTATACCACGGGCAAAGCCGTGCGGGTACCGCTAGTTCGAAATATTTCGGGAGTTATAACGGTTGTTGTAACTCCACCATTATTTTCATAGATGGCGCCATAAGCGACCAAAACATTAACTTTAACTTCTACTTGGCTCTCGTTACTTTGCACTATTGCGTAGTCGTCTCTGTTCCGTTCGTGTTCCATTGTCCTCATGTGTGTTTGTATCCGTTTAATGTGAAATAAAACTTCAAAAACTACAAATGGGTCTTTCCTAAAACTTCCCATCCTATTGTGTTCCTACATTTCTGGCGCCCAACGAAACAAACCCAAAACGAAAATGGATAAAAATTGTCTCATTCAACGGAAAGTGCTGCGGTCGGCAGTAACAAAAACCATAACGGAGCTGGATAACTGCATCGCTGCAAACGACGTCCAAGCTGCATCACTGGCGTATGCCAAACTTGAAGAAAAGACAAAACGTCTATTTGAAAATGATAAATTCCTCATCATTTATCTCTCTTCAAATCCGGACGAGGACACAGACAAAATCGTGGAAAATGAACTGGAACAAATTGAAACCTATCGTGATAATTTCACCTCCGCAACAGTTCGTTTCCAAAGCTTTTCAAAAGCTGTTGAAAATTCAACACAGCAAGAACAAAACCCGCAAAGAATTTCATCGACAACAGAGCGAATGAGCATCAACTTGCCGAAGTTGGAATTAACAGACTTTGACGGGAATCCGAAAAATTGGTTTGCATTTTGGTCAATGTTCCAAAAAATAGACGAGGATCCTAAAATAGAGGACGACGTGAAATTCGCGTATTTAATGCAAACAACCAAAGGTAAGGCCTTTGACTTCGTTCAGTCATATCAAGTATCTAAAAGTGAATACAAAAATGTTAGCACGGTTCGCGGATGATAATATGCTTATTGAATTATATGTTCGCGAACTTTTGAAATTAGTACTAAATCAATCGCAAAATATGTCTTTCACTAATTTAGTTGATCAATTAGACACTCATTTGCGTTGCTTAGAAAACTTAGGGGTGACTAAGGAAAAATACGCCTGCATGCTCTATCCTTTAGTCGAAGCCTCGATTCCTGAACAAATTCTTATCGCTTGGGAAAGAGAAAGAAATTCTATTTCTCGTAACTCAAATGCTAAAACGCACGACCTTGACCTCTTAATTCAATTTCTTCGTTCGGAGGTCGTTAGTGCTGAACGCCTGCGTATAGCAAAATCATTTTGTAGCAGCGAAACAAATAAAAACAAAAAACGAATAGCAAGCCAGACGCTATTCGCGATTCGTATTCATCGGCGTCTATTCCTACTGCCTCGACGCTTATAGCTCAAACAAAAATTGAAAAGAAAGGATCGAATTTGTTTTGCTTATTTTGTTCAAAAAAGACTCATCGCAGTAGTGACTGCTTCTCGGCTCAAAAAATGCCCTTGCAAGAAAGAAAAAAGAAAGTATTGGAAATGAAAGCCTGTTTATCATGTCTTAGAATTAACTGTCGCGCAGATAAATGCGGAATGAGTGTCCGGTGCATAGTTTGTTCGAAAAGACATTTTCCAGTGTTATGTCCAAATTTATGCAAGGAAAATGAAAATTCTTCTTCGAACAAAACAGAAACTAATAGTGTCACCAGCAATAGCTCTTCCAGCTCGAAAGATGTTTTATTGCAAACACTTCGAATTAGGGTATCAAGTCCTTCCAAAACAAAAATTGTTCGTTGTTTATGCGATTCGGCATCACAGTTGTCGTACATAACGCGCGAACTCGCAGAATTTTTGAACTTAAAAACTGATCATTCTGAATTTCTTAAACATAGTTTATTTGGCGGTATTGAAACGGAAAAAATTGAACATTCTGCCTTTAAATGTGAACTTCAAGAAATTCGGGGAAACTTTTCGTGTGAAGCGGTACTTTTAGATAAGGACGTAATTTGCGGTACAATTCCAAAAATAAGTAAATCTGATGCTGAATACTTCACTAAACATGGAATTTATTTATCTGATAGTGAAAACGATGATTCTAACATATCAGTTTTACTGGGTGCTGATTATTTGGGGAAAATTTTAACTGGTTCCATTAGTCAGCAACCTAATGGCTTAACCGCTGTTCAGACTTATGTAGGGTGGGTAGTTATGGGTAAACCATTTTCCCACACCACTTGTACCAACTATGCCATGCCTATAATTTTACTGCTAAACGCTAGCAAAATTTGTGACCTTTGGTCATTGGATATTCTCGGTATACGCGACCCTGTGGAAAACAAAACGAAAAAGGATATTGATGATGAAACAGTTTCATTTTTCGAAAAAACTGTTAAATTCTGTAATGATAGATATGAAGTTAATCTCCCATGGGTTGAAGGGCATCCGGAATTACTTGATTTGCGATTTTAATCCGAAAAACGCCTGAATACCATGTCTTCTAAACTTATTTCGTCAGGGATATTTGATTCTTACGACAAAATTTTGAAAGAATGGGAAAACTTGGGAATTATAGAAGAGGTCCCAAGTAGTATTAATGGAGAAAATTTAACAGAACAGAGATGCAGGTATTTACCTCATAGAGCAGTCTTTAAGGAATCTAGTCTTACAACTAAAATACGTTCTGTTTTCGACGCTTCTGCAAAAGACAAAAAATCTGTTTCCTTAAACCAATGTTTAGCAACTGGACCAAACTATATCGAAATGATCCCCTCCATTTTAAATAAATTTCGCAAAAATGAACTGGGTGTTGTTTCAGACATTCGCAAAGCATTTTTGCAGATTTCAGTTTCTCCTACAGATAGAGACTTTCTACGATTTCTATGGTGGAAAAACTATGAGAAACGTGAAATTGGGGTCTACAGACACTGTAGAGTGGTTTTTGGTCTTTCGTCTAGTTTATTTTTACTCATGTCTACTATTTATCATCATTTAGAAAAAGAACGTAATAATGAAATTGCAGTAAAACTAAAAGATTCTTTTTATGTTGATAATGTTGTGGCTAGTGTTCGAGATGAGATGGAGCTTCAACAGTTTCAAACAATTGCTTGTCAAATCATGGCAAAAGCGGGGTTTGAGCTCACGGGTTGGGTTTCTTCTTCAGAGCAACAAAATCAGGAGAAAGCGAAATGCTCTGTACTAGGCCTTTTATGGGATCCAAATACGGATATTTCGACTGAAATAAATGATTCGTGTACTAAAAGGCAACTTTTGTCAATGTCCCAAAAGATATTTGACCCGATCGGTTTCACAACACCCGTGACACTCATTCCAAAACTTCTTATGCAAAAAGCATGGAAAAACTATAAGCTAACATGGGATCAAAAACTGCCTCCTGAAATCATAGAGGAATTCAAAAATTGGCTTGCAATTTTAGAATTTTTGAAATTAATTCAAATTCCACGCTACTTTGGTGGTTTAGTCGATGAGTCAACTACCACTATTCATATGTTTAGTGACGCGAGTGGCAAAGCTTTTGCAGCGTGCGCATTTTTGCGAATTGAGTGCGGTAATGAGGTTCAAATTAAGTTAGTTCAGGCAAAATCACGTGTCGCTCCTCTAAAAAAGGATCTTGTCACCAAAATGAAAACTGAAATGTCAATTCCAAAACTCAAACTCTTAGCTGCAGTAATTGGCACTCGTCTAGTCCAGAGCGTCAAAACATCTTTGAATATTGAAAATATCCAAACTTTCTACTGGATCGACTCGAAAGTCGTTCTTTGTTTGATCAAAAATCCAGGAACTTGGAAAACCTTTGTGCAGAACAGAATAAAAGAGATTCATTCTAGTTCATCAAAGGAAGATTGGCATTTCGTTCCATCACAATTGAACATTGCAGACATTGTGTCCAGAGGATGCAATGCACAAACTCTCTTTGGCCTTTGTTGGTGGGAGGGTCCCATATGGTTGAAAAACCGTGCCTCCTGGCCAGACACCCAGGACTCTGATTTATCAGAGGGTCTTGAACTTGCTACCGAAGAGAAAAAACCTACAGTAGTGACAAATCTGTCATTGAATGATTCCGACTCGAATTTCTTTGATTGGACAAAACGTGTTTCGAAATTTTCTTCTATCGTTCGAATTTTGTCCTACGTGAAAAGATTCATTTTTAATGCTAAATCAGCAGCTAGTGGTCAAAACGACTCTATGCGTAAAGGACACCTCAGCGAAGAAGAACTCGCAAAATCTGAGCTCAACATTCTTCTTTTCATACAGAAAGAGACTTTTGGAAAAAATCGTCAGCTTATACCACCGAACTTTGTCGTCAACCTTGATCCCGATGGCCTCCTCAGAGTGGAGACTAAACTTTTCTCCACAGACAACGGAGATTACTTCCGACGACCTATCCTGCTACCTGCAAACATCAACTTGTTTTTCGTCTCATTGAAGATGCTCATCGAATTTACAATCACGCAGGTGTCCAAACACTCGTTATTATTCTACGAGAAAAGTATTGGTTATTACGATCGAGGAAAACTGTCCGATCAGTAGTGTCTAAATGTGTAATTTGTCAGAGATTTAAGTCAAAACATGCTACTTCTGCGTTTGCACCTCTTCCAGAAGATCGCGTGCGAATGTCAGCTGTGTTTGAGACAACTGGTGTGGACCTCGCTGGTCCTCTTATCCTACAAAATCACGAAAAGGTGTGGATTGCAATTTTCACACGTGTAGTTTACCGTGCTGTCCATTTCGAACTTGTTTTGGACATCTCGACGCAAAGTTTTCTTCTTGCGATAAGATTTATTGCACGAAGTGGTAGAATTATTAAACCTGTGAGTTATTGAACTTATATTTTGAACATTTTTCTTATTAATATTCAATATTTGTATTTTTAATTTCGAGTTGTTGTTATTTGAAATATTTTACTTTTGTGAGCGGAGGATGTTGTAACTCCACCATTATTTTCATAAATGGCGCCATAAGCGACCAAAACATTAACTTTAACTTCTACTTGGCTCTCGTTACTTTGCACCAAGGAGGTTAAAGGGGAGGAGCTAAATCTCTGCTATCTAAAAGTGGCAACGAATTCTCACACGCCGCCAGAGGACGCTAGCTGAAACGCTCCCTACTTCCTACGGGATTCAATGTAAATGATACTGAATCTGTCTTCTCTTTAAATGCTGCTATGGGAAAGAAAAAAAAATTTTTTCAACTGGATTTTGATGTAAATCTTCGACTGACATTATGAATTAAGTATGATTTTCATCCCACGAAAATAGGAGCCGTATTTTTTGAGAAATAGGTTTAATCGAATGCACTTACCAACTTGTCAAATCTGACAGAATCTGTCATTTTTTAAAGACTGCTGTTGGCAAGAGTTTTTTTTAAAGCTAATTAATTAATTCATTCATTTATTTAAATTATTGATTAATTTATTTTTTAATTAAAATTATGGGCTGATTTATTTTGAATAAAAATAATTCATTAATTAATATTTTTAATCCACATTAGTTCTTTTATTTCTTTATTATTTTATTTATTTATTTATTTATTTTGTGTGCGTGTGAGTGTGCTTGGAATGTCTGGAAAAGAAAAAAAGCGATTCTGTTCTACGTATAATTAGTATTTTTAGAAAAATAATAATAAATAAAAAAATAATATTTACAATTTAAAAAAATAAACAAATATTTAAAAAAAAATAAATAATATTTTAAAAAATGAATAAAATAAAAAAGAGGGGTAAAAAAAAATAAAAAGCACAAGAGGGTTGGGAAACATTTTGGGGAGGGGGGATTTGCGCCATTGAGCTTGGGGGGGATGGGCACTCCTGTCTCTAAGGCAGGGATTCAAGTGAAGCAGCACTGCGATCGCTTCGAATTGCAATCGCTACTGGAAGTGAATTACATTATCATCAACTTAACTTGGCATGACGTCACTACGGGTGGAGCCAGTAAGAGCTCACAAGCACTCAGCGATCTCCTCTTATTCGCCAAGTAGGCTGTGACGTTTTATCTGGCTCGTTTTTCATAGGCAAACGTCACGCTGACGCCACGATGTTTTTATCAAGAAACGTTCTAATGTAATTCATTTCCAGTAGCGATTGTAATTTGCGATGGCCTGTTTCACTTGAATCCCTGCCTAACCCCGTTTAAAATAGACAAAAATCATATTTTAAGACTTAAAAATTCTTTCCAGAAATTTTTGTCTCTGAATTTTTCCTCTCTGTCCTTGCTTCAAATTTTTTTATCATTTTTTTTTCATTTAAGATCTGAAATTGACATTATGAATTAAATGTGTTTATTCCCACGGAAGTGAGTGCCGTATTTTTTAAGTGATTTTTTAAATGGCGATAGTCGTAAAAGCTTAAATTATGATACAAAATATAGTTGACGCTCGTTATAGTGACCACTCGTTATAAAGACTGTCTTAATATTACGACCGGTGGGAACCCCCCCCCCCCCCAACTTTATCCCAATATACTCTATGTTCTACCTCTTATAGCGACGACTCGTTATAAAGATCTTTTTTGTGGGACGAAGATGGTCGTTATATCGAGCGTCAACTGTAGTATAAATTTCGTCATTTCTATTTTACATGCAGTTTTTCTTATAAATGGCAGTGACCAGGACCGTCACTAAATCAAAAAAGTCAGGGAGTGTAAAAAATCGGCTGCCCCTAAAGTAGTTCAAACATATTTTAGGCAGGAATTCAAGTGAAACAGCACTGCGATCGCTTCGAATTGCAATCGCCACTGGAAGTGAATTACATTATCATCAACTTAACTTGGCATGACGTCACTACGGGTGGAGCCAATAAGAGCTCACAATCACTCAGCGATCTCCTCTTATTCGCCAAGTAGGCTGTGACGTTTTATCTAGCTCGTTTTTCATAGGCAAACGTCACGATGTTTTTATCAAGAAACGTTCTAATGTAATTCATTTCCAGTCGCGATTGTAATTTGCGATTGCCTGTTTCACTTGAATCCCTGCCTTAGTCATGATAAAATGATAACTTTCAGTGGCGTAACACAGAATTTTTTAAATAAGAAATAATAGTTATAATTTAAAAATAAAAGAAAATAATAGGTTAAAAAAAAGAAATTGTCGTATTAAATTTTAAGTTTAGAGTTTTTTTTTTGCGGAATTCCGCACGGGTCACCTAGTTTCCTATTATTAGGTAAAAACTAAGAAAAATAATAATAATGAACTACTTTAGGGGCAGCCGATTTTTTACACTCCCTGACTTTTTTGATTTAGTGACGGTCCTGGTCACTGCCATTTATAAGAAAAACTGCATGTAAAATAGAAATGACGAAATTTATACTACAGTCGACGCTCGATATAACGACCATCTCCGTCCCCACAAAAAGATCTTTATAACGAGTCGTCGCTATAAGAGGTAGAACATAGAGTATATTGGGATAAAGTTGGGGGGGGGGGGGGCTTCCCACCGGTCGTAATATTGGGAGCCTTTATAACGAGTGGTCACTATAACGAGTGTCAAATATATTTTGTATCATAATTTAAGCTTTTACGACTATCTCTACTTAAAAAATCACTTAAAAAATACGGCACTCACTTCCGTGCGAATAAACACATTTAATTCATAATGTCAATTTCAAATCTTAAGTGAAAAAAAACATGATAAAAAAAATTTGAAGCAAGGACACAGAGGAAAATTTCAGAGACAAAAATTTCTGGAAAGAATTTTTAAGTCTTAAAATATGATTTTTGTGTATTTTAAACGGGGTTAGAGACAGGGGTGCCTATCCCCCCCAAGCTCAATGGCGCAAATCCCCCCTCCCCAAAATGTTTCCCAACCCTCTTGTGCTTTTTATTTTTTACCCCTCTTTTTTATTTTATTTATTTTTTAAAATATTATTTATTTTTTTTTAAATATTTGTTTATTTTTTTAAATTGTAAATATTATTTTTTTATTTATTATTATTTTTCTAAAAATACTAATTATACGTAGAACAGAATCGCTTTTTTTCTTTTCCAGACATTCCAAGCACACTCACACGCACACAAAATAAATAAATAAATAAATAAAATAATAAAGAAAAAAAAATAATGTGGATTAAAAATATTAATTAATGAATAATTTTTATTCAAAACAAATCAGCCCATAATTTTAATTAAAAATAAATTAATCAATAATTTAAATAAATTAATTAATTAATTAGCTTTAAAAAATCCCCCCCCCCAAATTTTTATGGCGCAACATGCGCCATAATCCCCCCCCCCTGTGGGCACCCCTGGTTAGAGATACATTATATTAGTCTAGGTTTAAGCAAAAAAGATAAAAAAAAATCGAAAATTAAGCCAATGAATATATTTTTAATTGTAAAAATTATGTAAATATAAAATTTCCTATTATTAGGTAAAACGAAGAAAAATAATAATAATGAATAAATAAATTTTTCAATTACTGATTACAAATGGTAATTAAATAAAAATATGAACATGTAAAAAAGAAGGTAATATGAAAATATAGTCTATAATAATTATTTTGTCTACTAAATATTTTTAATTAATAAAAAAAAATAAGTACCGACATAATTAATTTTTTGCCACATGCATAATTTATCACAATTTAGAGAGCTTCAAAGTCATATTTAGTTCATAATGTCAATCGAAGATTTACACCAAAATCCAGTTGAAAAAAAAAAAAAACTCTTGCCAACAGCAGTCTTTAAAAAATGACTGATTCTGTCAGATTTGACAAGTTGGTAAGTGCATTCGATTAAACCTATTTCTCAAAAAATACGGCTCCTATTTTCGTGGGATGAAAATCATACTTAATTCATAATGTCAGTCGAAGATTTACATCAAAATCCAGTTGAAAAAATTTTTTTTTCTTTCCCATAGCAGCATTTAAAGAGAGGACAGATTCAGTATCATTTACATTGAATCCCGTAGGAAGTAGGGAGCGTTTCAGCTAGCGTCCTCTGGCGGGCGTGTGAGAATTCGTTGCCACTTTCAAACTAGCGCATCCGTAGAACATTTCTCTCCTTCTTTCTACTCCGTGCTTTGCACTATTGCGTAGTCGTCTCTGTTCCGTTCGTGTTCCATTGTCCTCATGTGTGTTTGTATCCGTTGAATGTGAAATAAAACTTCAAAAACTACAAATGGGTCTTTCCTAAAACTTCCCATCCTATTGTGTTCCTACAACGATTTTCCTAGAGCGCCTCGGAGTTTGTTGTTGAACTTTAAACGCGTTTTTCTCAAAACACTATTTTTCTAGTCGGCCCGGGTCCTAACTTTTTTTCTACTGAACCGATTGCTTTCAAATTTTAACAGGCTGTTCTACACACTTATAGTTCTCGTCGGAACTAAAGAGAATTTTTTTCACCCCTAACTTTTTATTTTACAGCCCTTTCTTTGCTAAAATAAAAGGACTTTTTTTCTTTAAAGTCCGCCATTTTGTTATTTACCCTTAAAATTTAACTTCAGTAGTTCCGACCAGAATGACATGTCTATAGATTAAGAATAATCAAGAATATTTGATTTCAGATAACATCAAGAGGGCAATTCCATCGTTACAGACGTAACAATCGCAGACTTTGAACACAAATAATTCTGGTTCGGGCTGATGAAAGTCTTCAATTTTTTTCCTGTAGTGTAACTTGATGATGTTTACGCTACATTAAATTTGCGTGCAGATTGCTTAATTACAAAAAAATACAGAAATTAAAAACTGCCTGTTACAGACGTAATTCACAAAACAGCAAAAACTCGACTATGTCATACAACTTACAATATTCCTCTGAATTATACGGAAATTTTGAACTTTTTTTTTTTAAATACGTGTTCTAGAGACTTCAAGCTTTCTAAAACCATAAAGATTGTGTGGATTTTGACTGCCGAATTAGTGAAAAAAATTCATAAACTTGTTTCGGACGAAAGAAAGTGGTGATACAGACGTAACATCTCTGATTTGAAAGTAGAAAACAGTATTTTAAAGCAGGAATAAACAAAGATTTTTGTGCTAAAATAATACAGTAGCATTAATTAACACATTATTTGAATATTTTAAGTTATACTGTAACAGTTTTAGAAAATTTGGGTAAGTCAGGGGGAGTTGAGAGCATATGGCGATATGTCAATATGTAACAATAAATTAATGCATCTTAAGACAATTATTTCCAAGAAAGATTGACACAAGAAAAGTTTAGAAGGGCCTTCACACAAATTTATTTATTTGTATTCTTAAAATTAATGCATAATGGGGCTGCTACATAAAAAAATCGGGAAAAGTAAATTCCTCCCTGGAATCAGTGATTGGTCTTAGGAGAACTTAAAAATTTGAAAATGTTGGATGATATAGCAGAATACTAGTACCAAACTAAAATTTAACCTTCTTGGTGACAGTTGGTCAATTTTGATAATTTTTTTTGAATGAAAAAATGTGTCCTTTTTCGTCCGACGTTCTCGAAATTCGAACGGCATTTTCGTATTCTGTTCGAAACCAATGCATTTCGCGGGCTTTTGGCAAATTCGCGATGTTAGCCCACCGTTCTTCCAGTTTTGGCGTCAGCTTTAAAACATTTTCCTGGGGCATATAAATAATTTTAACTTTTTCTGCAATGGAGTTTGCACACTGAAAAAAGGAAAGAGCGTCGTTGACAAATGCTGTTCTAGATCTTAGGGGAGACCGGGGCAGGTTTACGCATGGGGCACGTTTACGCAGCGCACTTTTTCAGAAACGTGTTGTAGTTTGCTCAACATCGGTGACGACAGATTCATCCGGGCACCTATCGGATATTCTCACAAGAATTTTAGCGTCAGTCGAGCTTCTGCCTAGCGCGCAGCGAGGATTATCTGTTTTCTGCCAAAGTGAGTAAATTTTGTGTTCAGCTTACTAAACCTTATTGTGAACTAATGATACTTTGTTAAAAATAAACAAATATATGAATGAACGCAGAATTTAATGCTCTTTTTAAAAATGTAATTGTTTTGACGGAAATGTTATTGTATTTGGTTGTATAATAAAAATAAGCTAAAAAGTAACGACGGGGCACGTTTACGCATCGACGTCGGGGCACGTTTACGCAGTAAGAATGCGCGTAAACGTGCCCCGAAGTCGGTGCGTAAATGTGCCCCAGAAGCTTTTTTAGAACCGTATCGCCATAGAACGTCTGTATTTTTAGTCCATTTAGCTTCGCAATTTGTCATTTTATGTTTAATTGAATTACAAATTCATCTCTTGTAGCTAACTATCATATAGTTCTGTACTCATGTTTGTACAATTTAAATTTTATAAACTATTCAGCCTGTAATTTTCTTTATGTTACAGATGGTAAGACATTATGTTACAAAAACTCTTAGAACGATGTTCGACATAAAACTAATGAAAAATACCGTACTGAAAGTGAGACTTGGTCAAGCCGCAATTAGAGGGGCTGCCAAAATTTATGGTTTAAACGACAAGACAGTAGGTAACTACTGCAAAAAATGGGCTAACCTATCCAATGAGGACCTGAAAACGCAAGATGAAAATAAAAATATCAGTAGAAAATTTCTTATAATATTTTGGACTATTTTAAGAAGTTTTAAATTATTTTTTTCTTTTCAATGAAACCAAATACGATTATAAAATTTAAATTTAATAATTCACACTGTGAAATTTTAAATGGTATTTAAAGTCATTTTCATTGGATGAAGTCCCTCTCCACCACCGCTAATTTGAATACCATTCAATGAGCGGTGCATTTCATTTCAACATTTAAAGTAGTAAATGTGCAACTAAATTTCTATTGCGAGAAAAGTTTTCAATATTCACTAATGTTATTCTGCATAACGCTGGCTACCGTCAATACCCCCCCCCCCCCCACCTAATGTGGAGGTATATTTTACTTTTTCCCACAATATATAAGCTTTTGGGCGAGTGAATCGGCGTCGAGTGTTATTAACAGAAAAGGGTTTCCTTTTGCGTAGCATGTAGCTCATTTATTTATGCATATATTTTCACTCAAAACTTTTTTCTGCAGCTTGATGAACCAACTCTGGATTCAAAGGTTCCATTGAATGCAGAGGCAACATTGGCTCCAAAGAGAAGTCCGCAATCCTAACTGATTCTCCATTTAAAGAAGCTCTCAGACAAGAGCAGTTAGAAGCAAAAAAGAAAAAAAATATTTCACAACAAAACAAAAACAAGAAACTACGTACAAATTTACTAGTTTCTGTAGAAGCAGAACAAGAAGATAGTAAAGGAAAAAGAATTAAACCAAAAAATGCCAAAAAGAAACAGTTGGCATTGGCACCCTCTGCAAAAATTAACGACTAAAAATACTTAGTCATTTTCTTCATCACTTCGTCATGAGAATCATCCTCTATTTTAATCGGCAATAAGCCGTATGTTTTCAGTTCATCCTACAAAATGTTTTTTTATTAATTTTCTTTATTTTTTGTTAGTAAAAACTGTAACTTTGATGGTTAAAATGACTAAGTAGTTTCAGTTGTTAACTGGTAATAAGCTCTGAGTTTGCTGTTTATCTAAAAAATGTTCTTTTATAAAGTATCTATTTTTTATTTTCAAACAGTGCATGAAGTTATAAATAAAACATTTTAAATTAATTAAAAATTCATTTCTCTTAATACTGGGCACTCTAATAACGTGCCCATTAATGCGTAAACGTGCCCCAAATGGCGTAAACGTGCCCCGAAGTTGCGTAAACGTGCCCCGATGTCGATGCGTAAACGTGCCCCAAATTGCGTAAACGTGCCCCGAATTGCGTAAACCTGCTCCGAAGTTACGTAAACGTGCCCCGAAGTTGCGTAAACGTGCCTCGATGTCGATGCGTAAACGTGCCCCTCCTAATGCGTAAACTTGCCCCGGATACGGGGCACGTTTACGCAACAGACTTTGTCCTATATATTATTTTTTTAACGCTTAAATACAAACACAAAACGAATACTGAATGCATAAATTTGAACTTCATTAAATGCTTAATAAGAATATAACATTTGAAATTTCCTAAATTGAAACATAAAAATTAGATAATTCGCAGAAAAAAATCCGCGTAAACGTGCCCCGGTCTCTCTTACTCTCTGCCAAACCTGGTGCTTGACCATACCACAACTCCATCCACAACTCCCTTTCTATGTGACGTAGCAAAAAAATGCCAGTTGAGGTATAAATTATAATCAGTTATACCATATGTGTATTTTATTAATCTTAAGAAATAAATTTCAATTACATGCCGACATAATTAAAAATTTCAAAATTAGAATACATGAAACTTTAGTACTCGTACCATATTATGCTATATACATGTATTGCTCATCCTGTGCATTTTACCTATTTAATTGGAAATTTACTTTTGCTACGGACGTAACATAGAGCCATTTGTTATGTCCGAAATGTTACGTCTGTAACATGTTACGTCTGTAACATGCTACGGACGTAACATAGAGCCATTTGTTATGTCCGAAATGTTACGTCTGTAACAGCATTAATTTAAAAACTAAATCAGTTGCAATATTTTTAACTATGGTAGGCAATTACTCTAAGAATTTGCCAAAAGGACCATTAAGGGTTTTTTTTAATTTTGATTTTTTAGGACGTAATGACAACTTTTGCTTCTTTTTTGTTACAGACGTAACATCAAACTTCTTTTTTTCAAACTTCAATTACACCATTTAAATCAATTCAAAAGAAATTAATGAATGCATATTATTATAGTACCGTCTTAGTAGTTAAAATTGTGCTGCAAGTAGTTATTTTTGTTTTTATTTTTCGATGAGAAATATGCATTTGAAAATGTGTTCTTTTTTCTGATTTTTTACAAGTTCGTGAATATCGTACTTCCAACTAAGAAAACAAGTATTATTCTAACTCTCACCAAAAAACCAATACAGAATTCTTAAAATATACATCTTAAGCTTTAAAATGATGTATAACATAGCAACATAACTTCAATATGAATTTTTGACCAATTGGTTTCACTTTTCATGGAATGGCCCAAGAGCCAAAATCACCCGGGCCACCTACGTGCATTTTTTTTTTGAAGTCCCAACTTCGAGGGACAATAATAATAGTAATAAACTATTAATTTTTTTCAAATATTTTTTTTTATATTTTCAATATGTAAATAAAAACCCAAAACACTCTTAAGATTCAAGATAATTCATTTTTATTTTCCTATAAAAAACCACCCTCCAAAGAAGTCATGAAAATAGGCATAAGTTACCAGACTACTACCTTAATTTACGCGACGTACTATTTATACTATATAAACTGAGTCAACTGAAAGGTTTAAAGTCTCAAATAACCAGCTGAATATTTTTATGTTTTAAGTATTAATTAAACTATAACATACTAAATTTTCAATTGATTTGGAATGACGAATACAAATTTTTTCCGACATGTTTATTCAGTCAGCTGACGTAAAATCCACCATTTCCACCCACATACAGTCAGCTGAATATTTTTTCTGTTTTAAGTATTAATCAAACTATAATGTACTAAATTTTCAATCGATTTGGAATGACTAAAAATTTTTTTTAGTCATTCTGCTGATGTATAATCCACCACTTTCGAGAAAGCTGAATATTTTTTTTTTCTTTTCTACAGGATATAATTTAAATAATAAAAAAGTTTCATCCGGTATGATTTCACTTATTTTTTTTATGTATTTTTAACACACTTGGGAAGCTGCCGCTGTCTAACCCACCCACGGTACCCCAGCTGAAGTCCACGAGGCTTCATAAAATCATCGTATCTACTACAGAAATGAAAATTATCTCATATGAAATTGGTCACCGAAATCTGTCGCTGGCTGACTGACTAATAACGTCTGGGCTTGGGCAAGCCAAGCCCGGTTGATCAGGTTTTGGGCTCGGCCTTTAAGGAAAAGCCCAAACTCATATATTAACTATTGTGAAAAAAAATGCCTATTGATATTTTAAAAGTTTATAATCATCAATCATACAACAAGAGAATTCACCATCAAGTGCTCAGTGAAGGATAATGCTTTTTCCCTCTCTGCAAGCAAATTTAGCTTCGTTTTATGCTGAGAAGCTCGATCTTTGTGCATTAAGAGAAGGAATCTTAGAAACTGTCACGCCTAGCATTATGAGGTGATTCATGACATCACAGATTTTTTCCGAAAATTTACCAAATGTTTATTATCTTATTAAAAGACCAAATCCAGAATTATTTTGCTATAAAGTTGAGTTGTTTAGTTTTTATGGATCCCTAAAGGTGAAGGTGCGGCATCAAAAATTAAGTGGAGTTTCAAAACATGGACGTTTCTGTGAGCCAGACTTCCTACCAGGAACTGTTGAACTCCAATTTTCTTTTTGTGTATGGAATACAGAAGGTTCAAACTTTACAAAATGAATGTAAAATTTGTGGTAAGTTGTTGCCGTAAGTAAGGTCAGTGAAGGCCCTCTAAGCAAGGCAGTTTTGACGATTTTCAGCCTTTTTGAGCTCCACAAACAGCTTGTACATTTCAGTTACACGGCAAAAGTAGTGTCGTTTGAAAGACCAGTGTAAGCACTTTAAAATAATGTATGAACAACCGATGAAAGTTCAACGTGCTTTTAGTTGCGTAAGGCCGAAATAAGAAAAATGTCATATTTAACCGATATTCAAACAATCCTAACTTCCTCTGCCAACAACATATTGAAATATTTTTTTTTTTTTTTTGCCAATGTTATACTGCATTCTTTGTCTTACCAGAACAGTTGAGTCCTTTGAGATGAAATGTTAATTTTTTTTTTTACAAAAAATGTATTTTTGCCTGTGCATTTTTTTTTTGAGTGCAACGTATTGTTATTCCGAATATATATCGTTTATTTCGGCTTCATCTCTTTATCAAACCAGACTGTTTTTCGGGTTTGTGCTTGGAAAAGTGTTTCCAGTTATACCACACAAGACTGAATGGCTGAAAGGTATTTACTTTTATTTTTTTAATTTTTTTTCATTTATTTATTTTTTAAAAAATAATTTTTTTTTTCATTTTTATAAAATAATGCTCTACTAGAAGCGAACTTTACAACTGCCATATTGAGTGGCAGCCGCCTCAAGCAAATATGCAGTGGCTACAAAGCTTTAAATATTTTACCCATGTGCTTCAAAATATCAATTTTTAACTACTAGGTATATTTTATTTTGTACTAAACATGTGATTTTTGCAATAAAAAAATTTGACAATTTGTGCACCCAAATCATCAAAATAACTTGACAGTTAAAGGGTTAAAACCGTGCAACTGTAAATGCACATTTTTCACATGAAAGTAGCATCAAAACTTCTTGACAATGGATGATTTTTTTTCTTCTTTTTATCTGAAAGGCATGTTGTCATGTAGATTGTTGTTGGATCTAATTCGTCAGACCTAAAATATAATAAAATAAATAAGTAAGTAAATAAATCTATGCAAAAAATAGCAATATGAGAAAGTTATAAAGTTTACTGCACAAAAGAAAATAAGGTTCCTCTTATGTATCAACAAACTCTTATCGCAACTGAGACCTGTTATTTAAAATTACGTTTATCCTTCCATGGGAAGGCTCAGTATCTGCCGAGAGGACGTTTTGAGATCTTTGAAGAAACGCTTCTTACCAGGAAAGTACGCGATCATGGAATAATGATTTTTTTTTTAATGAGAACCAATCGAAAGAGCATTGTAAAACATGTTTCTGGACGCACGCTTTTTGCCCTCGCGCCCCCGTTATCGAAATATAAGGTCCTAAAGCCAGCTAATTTATTTTGAAAAATCGCCAATTTTAGCGAGTTATAATGAAACTGGAAGCTGCGGTGCGATTACACTATTTGCATTCAACGGAAAACTTGATTCCCATTTTTGGTCATCTGCAAAGCTTTTGAAAGACGGCTTTAGAATAATCTTTTACTTTACCTGTTCGAGTTAAAGCAGAAAGCTACTATCAAGCCCATGACATGGAAAGCAGAGAGCTTTTTAAAGGGGAAAAACAATTTTAAACAACACATCAAAATTAAATGGTATTGTACTATTTGCGATTAAAGCAGGTCCCTTGTTTATGGGGTTCCCCTTGTTAAGGGGCCCTTGTCGACAGGAGGTGACAACTGAACCTCCTGTTTTTTTTAATTATTTTTTTTAAGTGTTCGTACAATTCTGTAGTATGGGGGGGGGGTATATTTAGGGTTTTTAATTGTAAAAATTGCAAATATAAATATTTTCAAACCACTTTTCTTTTGGTGGGTCCGCTATAACTCAAAGTGAGTTCCCCTAAACATTTTTGTCAATTGCATCACTGGGTATGTAAGAATGGTATTTCAAAAAAAAAAAAAAAAAATGCTCAAAATTTAATGATAATGTGTTCAAATAAAAAAATCAAACAGGAATGAGGTGTTTTCTCTGAGACATTTTGAAAAAAAAATGTGCACTCTAATCGAACGTGCTCCTTCAAGTGAGGACAGGGGGAAAAATTGGAAATTCGAAATTGAATGAAATATTATTCAAATCAAAAAGTCGAGTATGGGAGTGTATTGTCCTCACTGAGCTCTTTCGATAAAAAAAAAACAAATCGAATTGGACTATGCACTCAAAAGTCATTGCGGGGGGGGAGGGGGGGTCAGAAAAACTGACCAATAGACAGACTGACAGGTACACAGTTTCCGCAGCTCAAAACTTAACTTTCCTATTTTAAATTTTTCTGTGTATTTATTTATTTTTATTTAGTTGTGCTTTTTCTTCG
This sequence comes from Uloborus plumipes, assembly GCA_038373865.1. Classification (NCBI taxonomy): domain Eukaryota; kingdom Metazoa; phylum Arthropoda; class Arachnida; order Araneae; family Uloboridae; genus Uloborus; species Uloborus plumipes. The sequence goes on from JAXGGA010015952.1 coordinate 25,117, forward strand.
CTTGAGCGTTCTTTTTTTTTTCAGTGCATCAGGCCTTCTTTCATGATTTTTTTTCACCTATTTTCTACTTTTACAGAGCTAAAACTTGTATTAACTTCAAGCTAAAACTTGTATTGATTTACAGTTTTGTTAGTCTTTTCCTGCCCGTTGAACATATAGCAGAACTAGTAAAAGTTATTCTAGTGTTTTTAAACAGTACGAAATTAACATGCAATATGTTTTATATTTATGTTACAGAGACTTTTCGCTACAGTGACCAATTTGTTTGAACGGCAGCGGTTTTTAAAATGAATGCTGACTCTATTAGTATATTTTAAGAATGGAAATAATTATTTCCTTCTACCATTGATGTAATTTCCGACGTGGATATAATTTTGCAGCTATTGATATTTACTAATTCGTTTTCTTTTAAAAATTATTTATATTTTCTCTATTTCAACTAAAAAAAAATAAATGTTTTTGCTAAGAGTTGGCAGATAGTGAAACTTCTTGTATCGATTTTATTTTTCAATAAGAACTGATATCATAATCCATGACAATTTAATTTCTACCCCAAAGATTATTTCTTTCATTTTTTGCACATGAGCTCATATTAGCTGCTTTTCATACTTATTTAATTATCCCGAATTATTCATTTAGAAACACGTGCAATATATTTTAACGTATAATAATTAATACATACAACTTAGTTCAGTAAAAAAACTTCAAATAACTAAAATTCTAAAATGTACTGTTATCAATCGTAAAAAGATAAAACTTTAACTTCTTTGTAAAGTTTTCGCTCCTCTAGATAAAGCTCTCTGCTTTCCACATCATAGTCTTGACCAGCATTTTTTATTTTAGCTCATACAAGTAAAGGGTTAACGTAAAACATCTTACTTTCTTTGCAAATGACCAAACATGGAAACGATGTGATGCCAAGCAAGCAGCGGAAGGGAGAATCTGGAGGTAGCTTCAATTTCTTGCCAAGTCTTCAAATTTGGCTACTTTTCGGCCGACTTTACGACCCCTTATCTCGAAAACGAGGGGACGAGGGCACTTGATCTTTGGGTCAAAGACATGTCTCAGTATGCTCTTTCGAATGGTACCATTTTTAACTTTTTTCATTATTACTTAAGTCGAGTACTTTCCTGGTTAGATTCCGTACTGACAAAAAGGAATTTTATGAATATTATTTTGGGGGGTTCATTTCTGCGGAATCCAAACAAGGACTCTTGTGCAATAAAGTTCAAGAACAAAAAGGGACAAAAATGCAAAAGAAAAAGAGGAAACATGAAAAATTTGCAATTTTCACACCCTTTGACTTCTGAGTAAGGATCGACCGATGGCATTTTTTGGCCGATGGGCCGATGTCGATTGTTGGCCGATTGTTCAAAGTTGGCCGGCGGCCGATGGCCGATTTTTTCCCTCTTCCATCGGCCGATGGCAGTCATTCAAATTTTGGCCTAAATTTGTATTTTACCACTCGACAAAAACTACATGTGAGAAAGAGAGAGACGTAGTAAGTTGAGAACTCATTCGTACCATTTGTCCTGGGTGTAGCTGGGGTGCCAATCCCCCCCCCCAAGCTCAATAGCGCAAATCCCCCCCCCCCCAATTTTTCATAACCCTCTTGTGCTTTTTTTTCTTTTTACCCCTCTTTTTTATTTTATTTATTTTTTTTTATGAAAACTATTATTTTTTTGTATTATGCGCAGAATAGAATCGCTTTTTCCCTTCCAGACATCCCAAGTACACACACGCACAAAAAAAAAAAAAAATAATAATAATAAAGAAATTAAAGAAATAATTTAAATTAAAACAATAAATTAGTAATTTTTATTTGAAAAAAAAACGTAAATAATTTATTTTTAAAAAAGCAAATTCGAACCCCCGCTCCCTCAAAAAAATTGATCTAGCAACTTGCACCATAATCCCTCCCCCCCCCCGCCCGTGAACACCCCTGGTGCGTAATCATAGAGGTACTTTCTTATCTGCAATCCAACGTTCCAAATATGCTTTTTACTTTTTCTTTTTGTGACTAATCAATTTTAATTTCAATGCAGACGAATATCATAAATTGGCGACAATTGAGTGATACATTCGCAAAATGTTTTATAAATAACAAAGAAAGATACAACAAAGATGGAGGAAAAAAAATAAGATGCAGAATTTGGTATCGGCTGGGCGGTATTTGACAAAATTCCTCTTAAAATTGTTGATACACTGTAAAAAAATCCGGAAACGTTTCTGAGTATGTCGGGACGCTGCGGTTCATATTATTTTCAGAAACGTTTCTGAGCATATCGGAAACCTCTTTCCGTTGTTTTCAGAAACGTTTCTGAGCATGTCGGAAGCCCCTTTCTGTTATTTTCAGAAACGTTTTTGAGTATTTCATGCAGCTGTGGTTCATGAAATATTCAGAAAGGTTTCTGAGTATTTCAGAAAGCTTTCTCAAATTTTCAGTAATGTTTTCGAATGTTTCGGAATCCCTTTGGCTGTTTCTCTTTTTTTTATGCACATCTGAATTACAATGATTCGTTTTAATTTCTTACAGCTGAGATTAGTTATATTTCATTTTAAGGTGACAAGGGACTATCATTTTTTCTTTAGCAATTTTCAATGAATTTCTTTGAAATTTGCAGCATAGCTATGTGTTGCTAATACAAACACATATAAAAAAATTTCGTTCAAATATTTTAAAAATATTTTTTTTTAATAAAAAATTTGAATTT
>JAXGGA010015953.1:0-27827 GCA_038373865.1 Uloborus plumipes
CATTTGAATGTTCCCAAGGGGGTGTTTTACCCCTTTTTTGGGGTAAATCAGTGTTAATTTCAATGCAGACTCAAGTGATATGAATTGGCGCGATCACTTGGCTATATGTCGCCAAGCTTTTGGTCGCCAAGTGTTTGACGCCAACTTGGCGACATATCGCCAAGTTGGCGACAAATTTGGCGAAAAAAATATTTTTTGAATTTGGGTTCAACTTGGCGCTATTGGCGATATTTTGCGAAAAATTCACTGAATGATATTAAAATCAGCAATATTTAGAAAATTAACCATTGCAAAATATTTTTTGCATTGTTTCGTGGCAGATTAGGGGAGTAAATATTTGAATTGTTACCTTGCTCACTCCAAGCACTTTTTTTAACACTTAAGGCAACTACTAAGAAATTTACACGTAAAAGGAAGTAGTGTGGGGTCCATACCAGATTTTTTTAAGAACAAAAATATTCAATATATATGGCTAAAACCTATGATTTTTGCTTTTTAAAATTCTGAAACGTGTGAGTTAGTTCTGTAACATATTTGCTGTTTTTCAATGTTACCGCTCTGACTGTTACCGATCTGACAAACTGACAAAGTTTTTTTTTATTTCCGAGTCGATCGCACTAAACCAGTGGTTCTCAACGGGGGCGATATCGCCCCCCGGTGGGCGGTGAGAGGGTGCTAAGGGGCGGTGAACATATTTTGGGCGGCAGGGGAGCGGTGGACATATTTTGGGCGGTAAGGGGGCGGTGGGTATATGGTGAAAGGTGTTTGTGAAGTCATGTTTTGAGCGGGGCGACAGAAAACAATCTTCTCTTATGCTGGCAAGGACTTTGAAATATTGCCTTTGAAATTTTTTCCCTGGAGTTATTTTCCGAACCCTAATCTTTCTTCCACCGTCATGAAGGACAGAGTAAAATTTGTCAATAACACTTTGAATTCAAAAAAGTTTTCGGAGGCGCCTCCCCCCTCCCTTTAATAGCGTAACTGCCTAAAATAGCCCAAAAATGTGTTTTTTTGATGTGCATTTAAAATTGTCCGAGGAAGAGTCCCCAACCTCTCACTGCACACCTAACTTGGGCAGCCTATATGTAAATAGAAATTGTGTTTTTAAAATTTCACTTTTGAAAACTTCCGGTATAAATATCCAGAACTACCCACCCCTTTTTTTGCGTAACCATACATAGCTTAAAATTTCGTTTTTAGACATTTTCGTCGAAAAACTACGGAAGCCTTAATTTTCGAAGACAGCCTAATGATTTTTCAAAATAATTACGGGAGCGATAATCTCGAACAACACGCTTCTTCTGTAATCCTGACCAAACTGATTAAAATTGTATTTTTACGAGATCAGTTTCTAAAAATTTTTTGATGAGAGCAACCTGACTTGACCCACTTTTTGTGTCAACCTAACAACACCAAAGGTAGCTAACAATTACATTTTTCAGAGTAAAATGTGAAAAAATTTCTGGAAAGAACTCCCGAACATTTGCAATTGCCTGAACATCAACAAAAAGTTTAAATTTGCGTTTTCTATACTTTAATTTCAGAGATCCCTGGAATGAGCTCTGACCCCCTAACAGTACTAAACTTAGCCTTAAAATGACCTCAATTTTGAAAAATCTTTATGAGAGACTTCTTTTTTCCTAGTTAATGTTACTAAAAATTGTCTAAAATTACGTCAATTTTAAATGTTTCACTCGGAACGGAATCTGAACTTACGTCTCAACGCCACGAAACTTAAGATTAAAGCAACTGCATTTTCAACACTTAGTTTTCAAAACAAATTTCTGGAGATATCTCCGATATCTCACCACCGTCTTTACTCTGATGTCGCTAAGGACATACTTATAACTTTTGTTATCTTATCTAACCTTCAAAGCAATAAATTACTAAAAAAGAATTTCTTTGAGTTGAACTTATCTTGTAATTTGTAGATTCAACTAATTTCCGTTTTTTAGCCTACTTTCCCGTTAAAAATAAAAGAGACGAAAAAAGCATTAAAATTGGCTTAATGCATCTAAAAAATGTCGCCAAGTCCAAAAAATATCGCCAAGTCCAAAAAATATCGCCAAGTTCAAAAAATATCGCCAAGTAAAAAAAAGTCAAAAAGAAACAAAAAAATGAAATAAATATCGAAAAATTAAAAATTTGAAAGTAGGGTATTGAGATGGGGAATTTGTGCGTCAGTCGGTCTGTCGGTCGGTCTGTCGGTCTGTCTGTCCCCCCCCTAATAACTTTTGAATGAACATTCCGATTTGGACAAACTTTTTTTTGTTGGAAAGATCTCGGCGAGTACAGCTCATTCCCATATTTGATTTTTCGATTTGAACAATTTTTGGTTCAACTTTGAGCCGTTCAAACAGCCGGTCCCGCGATACTAACTTTTGAATGAACAGTCCGATTTGAACAAACTTTTTTTTGTTCGAAAGATCTTTTCAAGGATACTTCATTCCCGTATCTACATTTTCGATTTGAACAATTTTTCGTTCAACATTGAACCGTTCAAGCAACCTTTCCCCACCTAATAACTTTTAAGTGAACCGTCCGAATTGAATAAAGTTTTTTTGTTCGAAAGATCTTATCAAGAATACTTTATTCCCGTTTTTAAATTTCCGATTTGAACAATTTTTCGTTCAACATTGAACCGTTCAAACAAGCTCTCACCCCTAATAACTTTTGAGTGAACCGTCCGATTTAAACAAACTTTTTTTTGTTCGAAAGATCTCGGCAAGGATACTTCATCCCCGTTTTTAAACTTCCGATTTGAACAATTTTTCGTTCAACATTGAACCGTTCAAACAAGCTCTCACACCTAATAACTTTTGAATGAACAGTCCGATTTAAACAAACTTTTTTTTGTTCAAAAGATCTCAGCAAGGATGCTTCATTACCGTATTTAAATTTTCAGTTTGAACATTTTTTTTGTTCAACATTGAACTGTTCAAACAACCTTTCCCCACCTAATAACTTTTAAGTGAACCGTCCGAATTGAATAAACTTTTTTTTGTTCGAAAGATCTCGGAGAGGCTCATTCCTATATTTCACTTTTCAGTTTGAACCATTTTTCGTTCAATGATGAACCGTTCAGAAAACATTTTAACATGAGCGCCTACGGAGAAATTTAAATTGAATGTTGATTCTGAACTTCAAGGCGGATTTCCTTCAAACTAACTTTGTAAGAAAATGGTTTTGATAAATAATGTATTGTAAAGTACTTTTTTGAATAATCTTCTGTGAGGACTCTGATTCCGACTCCGACTCCGCAAACATGGCGGAAATGCAGTTTCAGAAAAAATGACTGACTGGGCAGACGATTTTTTGTATATTTATTTATTTGTTTTGTTTAATTTATTATTATTTTTTTTTACCAGACGATTTTTTTTGTTAACAAAAATTTTTCATTCACGAGAGCATTTTATTCCTTATTTATATTTAACAACTGGCAACGGATTAAAACTGAAATTCAAGACATTTTATTAACGAACGAGTTTTTTTTTTTTCTTTCTTTGATAAAATGTGTTTTGAAGTTCTTTGTACTTTTATTTTATTTATTTTTTTTTTCTTTTGAAAACGATTGTGGAATTTTTCTACGGAAGAACTATAGCAGTTACATTCTTTTAAAGGTGCGACAAAACTTTATTGACTCGTTTATTTACTTTTTACATGTCTATTTTATCTGATGAGAGGTGTATATTTTGCTTTCAGAAATCAGCTTTAAGTGCAAAAAGATATGTTTGACATAATTTTTAGTTTTAGATAATCAAGAGAATATTGATCAGATGCTACAATGCCTATGTCGATGTACGGGAAAGTAGGCTCGTTTAGTTCTTGACAGAACTTCTTGTTATATATGTAAACAAAAAAATCTTGGAAAAACACCTATTTATCTTAGTTCCTAGATTTTTTTTATGTTTCAAACTTTCCACTCTGTTACAAGCCTTTCAGAAATAAAATAAGCAATCGCATTCAATGTGATTTTTTTTTAAATAAGTACAAGTAATGTATCTGCTTTGATTACTTTGATACATTGAATTATATGGGCAATTCACTGTAAACTCGTCATTTTTCACACGAAATCTGCCCGGGCACGGTTTTTTGAAATGTTCGTATAATTATAATAATATTGCTCAGAAAATGAATCTATAACTTTGGTTTGAAAGAGGGCCAATTGGAATTTGTGTTTTTCTGATAAATCATGATAGGGGGTAAGTCCCCCGCCTAGTATAACTAGGCAGGGGACTGTGCCAGGTAACTGAGTGTTTGCTCTTTGTGGCGTAATATCTGCAAAACTATTGGAACATAAATAGTTACGAGACTACCTATAAATTGAAGCACAAATCGTGGACATAATAACTAATATGTTTTATAATTAAATTAATTGACATTAATAAAATCACTTCCCAGAGGACTGTTTTCGCAACGATCACGATGCATACTTTCAGCACAAATGTGGCTCTCAAACTAAGCAAAGTAGCGTTTCAGCACCGTTCTCGGCGATTTCGGCAAATTCACACTGATTACTTTAAACTTCATGCCAAAAAGAATTAGCAAAAGTTATAGAATTTTTGTATTAGAGCTTTGAATTTGCTGCAGGGGACTGTTTGAAAAAACTCCGGACAGAATTTACATGACAATTTTAAGTTTTAGAAATACGTAATTATACCTTATTTCATAAGAAAAATATAGCTTCATTATTCTATTTTTAGATATTAATTGCCAAATTTATGTAGTGTTAATAGGTTTTTTGAAATACTATCTTTAACAGTCAGACTATGGGATTGGGACAGCCAGGTGACTGTTTTTGGCGCTTAGAAAATTTCTAGCAAATTAAATTGTTATCACTCAAAATACAATTGGGCCACAAAGTATTAATGCTTTACTTGTATTAAGAGCGATAATTACTATATTACACTTTAATTATTTTTAAAATACTCAGTCCGGACAGCCAATTACCACTTTACAGAGAATCGCCCATATAATCAGTAACTAAGATAAGCCTAAAATTCTTTGCTGATGATAGTTAATTTGCACTGTGGGATGTCCACTCTGTTACAGTCGCATTAATAGTGCAAAAAATATTTTTTCTTGAAATTGCAGACAGAATTAGTTTTAGGATGCTTAGTTCATTTTATACTTGTTCTGTAATTAACTTTTCTTTACGATTAGAAATGTATTTTTCAAACCTCATTTGTCTCCTCTGTTACACAAAGTGGTCGAACTATTCAAAACCCTTAATGAATGACTCATATATACAAGCCATTTACACTTTATTATGCACAAATAAACAGAGAATAATTTTTAAAACAATGATTAGTTGGCGAAAATTACTTCATTTGATAAACTTAACTCGACAATTTCAGACATGATTTGTACCATTTTGGCTGGAATAACCCATAAATATAACATTTGCATCTCGGAATGTATCTTTATTTTTTCAAAATGAAGTTGAATTTCGAGGTGATCGTTTAAGAATTAGTTTATTAATTTGTTTTTAAAAAAGTGAATATGTTTAGCATGACCCTTAATGTATTTAAAATGATAATTTGCCACTTTTAAGAATGTGTATCTTAATTTTTTGGAACTAAAGTAAAATTTCAAGTTGATTATTTAAGTAAAGTTTACTCATTTGTTTTTTAAAAAGTGAACAACTTTAGCATACCTCTTAAAAGTATATTTAAACTGCTGATTTGAATCTTCAGAAAACATGTTCCTTTGTTTTTTGGAGTTATATAAAATTTTTAACTGATTATTTGAGTATAACTTTATTATTATTATTATTATTTAACACACTGGTCCTGTTTTAATATTTTCTTCTTTAACTTGTATGTTAGAAAAATTACATGCATATTATTTTTTAAAAAAAAGAATTTCAAAGCAAAATTTTGCTTTATATTATTGCAAAATTAGAAATAAGAAATTGTGTTACTTTGTAATGAAGTTTAAATCCATAAAATTCTAATAAAATATGTATCAATTTGAAAAAAAAAAAAAAAAAAAAACGTTTATCTGAGCTTAGTTTTTTTTCCTTTTTTCTTTCTTTCTTTTTTTTATATATTGGTGAAATACTTAATAACTGTATCATTTACTTAGAAACCTATTGAAATGATATTGAAACAAAAATTTTTTAAAATTTAAACTAAGAATAATTAAAAGTTTAAACTTTGAGTATATACAGAAATATTTAATTCAATCTTTTAAAGTTTCGTCTATTTTGATAAAAATACATAATTTAGAAAGAAATCACAATATGCTAGTGTTTCATTTCATATGTAGCGCTACTCCTGTACAAATAAAATAGGCTTTAAAAATTAACTTAAATGTATTTAACATGTTCTTAAAGAAATTATGCGAGAAACAACTTTGATTTATTGTTTTGAAGCTGCATTACATAAAAATAAGCGAACATGCAATGTAATTGTAATGCCGGATATCCGGCCGGATATCCGGTATCCGTCGTGTGATGAGCCACCGGATATCCGATATCCGGTATCCGGCAAAATCACTATCCGGTCCATCCCTAGCTTGGACCCTTTGCCTCCCCCCCCCCTGGAAAAACTAGAAATGACGTCCCTGACGCGACCTAAAGAAAAACACTCTCGATCACTTCACCTTTCAAACTTTTTTTTTTTTTTTTTTCAAAATCGTTTCATCCATTTATGTTGTACGATGCCACAGACAGATACGAAGATACGCACAGACACTTCAAACTTGTAACTTCCTTCCTTGCTGCGTCAGGGGTTAAAAACCCAAGCCGTGAATAAAAGTTAATTTCTGGCCAGAAATCATTGTCCTATCATGATATGTGTTAAACCACTAAATTTCATCAAACCTCCCACATGTCTCCTTTATTTTGACTGAATATGCTAGTGGTACCGAAGACTACGTCTTTCAATCATGCAGGGCGAGGACTGCTGATGGTCTTAGAAAAAGGTGAGAAAGGTGAAAAATTTGAAAACAAAGGTGACTAAAAAGTGACAAAAAAGTAACTAAAAGGTGATCAAGAGTACATTGTTAAGAATTCAAAAAGAAGAAAACGGTTATCCTTTTTTCTGACTTTCACCAAAATAGCCTCTACATACTATTTTAAAAGACTTAGATTCTGAACATGAATATGATAGGGCTGGAAGTAATAAAATAAACTGTTTTAGGACATATTTTTTTAAAAATTTCAGTTTAAACTCTATGTTGTGTTCAAAAAATTTTCTTTAAAATCAATTAAATTAACATCTGAAATTATGAAGTAAATATAATGACAATGTATTTAATGAACATATATTTTTTTTCATATTTTTAATAGCTCATTGCAAAATTGTCGGCATTCTTTTTCTTGTTTCTTTGTAAATACAAAGCATAAATGTTCACTAAAAAGTATTGACAATACAGAAAGAGTGAGAAAATAAAATTTGAAAAATCAGAAACTTTAATTGAAGCAAAATGATAACTTACAAGGTGAAAATAAAATAACATTGAAGTATAAAAGTGAAAATATTATTTCATATGAATAAAAGTATAATGTCTTTTGCTTTGGGGGGGGGGGGGGGGTCTGAAAATATACAGCGGCACATGTCCAATACTGAAGAGAGAAAAACTTTTGTATCATATTTTAAGTCTTGTGAGCACTGTGCTGTGAAAATGTTTTTTTTTTCTTTTTCATTTTACCAAATCTTTACATACATCAGCAAAATTAAACTCATAAAAAATTTCTTTCCAATGCATTAGTAATTTATTTTTGCTGTGAGAGATACAAAAAGTAATTTTAAATGAAATTATTAAAAAATCATAATAATTAATGTTATTACAAAAAAAGTATTAAAAAATATGTAAAATATTTACAGGATACAGAAAAATTGAAACCTTACGCATGACACGCAATAATAGTTTTAAAAATTTAACTTAAACATTAGAGAATTTTAAAATTCACAAAAAAAAAAGTTTACAAAATTTTCTGCAGAGCGAAATATAAAGAAATCTCCAACAGAAAATATTCATTTATTTCGTTAAAAAGCGATTTCCAATGTTGGCGGTTCATTTCTGAATTTCTACCAGTCGTGGAAGGCAAAGCAATGGTTCGTCAACTCATACGTCACAGCTAACTATCACTTAGCAAGATTGCTTAGCAACGATTTTATTGAAATTTTGAAACTTGACATTATTTTTTTTAACTGAGAGAGCTATAAAGAATAGTAATAAAAGTTATATTTTAAGCATAGTATGCAGATTTGTGTAAATGCAGATTTGTAATGTGGAGGGGGAGCACACATTAGAGGTCAAGACATTGAAAAACTGGTGCCCTTAAATCTACCTCTAACATTGTGAACATATTTGATACTCAGTACTATCAGAAACTGAAATATATTATTCGGGATCATCATTGAATCTTAAATAATAAAATTATCTTAGCAGGAGTCAAAATTGTGCATTTCAAATATAACGTTTACAAAAAAGTTTCACATTATGAAAAACAATAAGAATCTCCAAAGTTTAAAAATAACAACTTGAAATAAACGTGGTAATAATATCGCATAGACTATCAATATTTGTAAAAAAAAACACAGCAATATTAAATGTAAAAAGCACATAGTAATAAATCACTTCTGAAAATGAGAAAAAAAAAATATCTGTAAATTAAAAGAAAAAAAGACGTTTCCCAAATAACTTCTTTCTTCCTGATATTTTCTTTTTTGCATTACATTTTTTCTACAAATTAAAGGGTACTTTTCCAATTATGCCAAACACACATGCTTCAAGGTCAAAGAGACTTGTGGTATGGCATAGAAAAAGCATTTGTTAGAACAGGGGTCTCCAACCTTTTTTACTCGGGGGCCAAATTGAAAATTTTTAGAAGCGAGGCGGGCCAACGGTCCAAAAATAGCTCAGTTCAGATGGTTTTTCTTGTAACATTACGGAAACTCGTAAAATTTGGAGAGCAATTCAGAAAACTGAAATAAAAGTCATTTTTTTTTCCCACAAAATGTATTTTGCTCTCCAAAAGGAGTTTTAAAAAAAAATCCAAACAAGACTAAAAACTAAATCCTTGCAATGTAATACAATTTTATTAAATGAATTTTATGTATTAATGATGATAAGAAACTTAACAATAAATGAGGATAGAGCAAGTGCAACGCTTAGGACAATTTTTAATGAGAAGATTGCATTTGTTTGCCTCTTAAAATTTCAGTCCATTTAGGGTCGAACTTTGTAATTCCGATCATTAAAGTTGATTTTAAATATTCATTTGATAAAGAGGATCTGTACTTAGATTTAACATACTTCATTTTTGAAAATGTCTGCTCACTCTTGTAAGTAGCCCCAAAAAGAGAAAACATAACTAGAGCGTCATTTTTTATGTTCTTAAAGTCTTTTACCGGGAGAGAACTGTTCACTATGAGATCGTCACTGTTCTGATTACTTTAATAAAAAAATATTTAAAAAAAAGGGGGGGGGTTGAAAAAGCAGATTTTTTTCTGCAGGCCGCAAAAAATCTGCTTCTCCGGATCCGGCCCGCGGGCTGTAGGTTGGAGAGTCCTGTGTTAGAACATGAAACTAAATTTGAAAAGGGGTAAAAACAGCAGCCAGTTTTATCTTTGGGGAAGATGGGGGGTATAGCAGAAAAGAGATAAGAACATAACAGTAAAGATAAGAACTTTCTTTGACCCTGTTTTTCCCTCATCTCTATGCAAATCACCAACAGTTTTGTTTCAAGAACAAAAAAAAAAACCCCTGCCAAATATCCTTGGAACAGGTGCACCTGTTTTTTTGTTTCCTCTTGAAACTTTTAAACAATTTCTTCTGAAAGGTTTTGTTTTGTGAATGAGCCGCAGTTGAAACACTTTTTTTAATGGTTGAATGACAGATTTTTGCTTTTTTTTTTTTTTCAAAATTCCATTTATTTTCAGGTAAGAAAAATAATACTCATACTTTTCAAAAATTTTATGAATCAAAAATGGATTTTTCTAAAACACATTTCAAGAAAGGTTTAAAAAGGTGACTAAAATTCCAAAAGGTGACAAAAAGTGACCAAAATTTCAAAAGGTGACTAAAGGTGAGAAAGGTGACTGAGTCCTCGCCCTGAATGTAATAGCGGACTTTAACCCTTTATGCTCCGACGGGACTTAGAAGTCCCGTGAATATTAATTTAGTATTATGAATCCTAAATGGCTGGAAACAAACTGAAGCTTTTAAGTACCACTCAGGGGCGTCATTTCGAAATTTTCCAGGGGGGGGGGGGCAAAAGGTGCATACACATGTAATATTTACCAAAAAGTGGCAAAAACCACGCCCACTTATATGCCAATACATTGATTTCTCAAAGTCAGGGGGGGGGGGCAATTGTCCTCCCCTGCCCTCCCTAAATGACTGGCCTGGTACCAGTCCTTGTACTTTGCTGGGAGGCCGACAGATGGTACCTGCTATCGGAATCAGTTTTCTTGGGGGCCCTAAGGCGTAGGGGGTCTTAGACCCCCGAGATTTTTAAAATTTTTTTACTTGGTACATATGATGTTTGATGTATTTTCAACTAAAAAAACCAAACAAATATATAAAAATCCATTGTTAAATTAATTTGGGACGTAAAGGGTTAAGCTATCGAAAGAGTTAATACCAAGTAAAATATGAACATATCTTTACAGAGTCAGCACCGTAACAGTATACTAAAGCAGTTTCCTTAGAGTAAAAATCCATTAGTTCTTTATTTTTGCATTCAAATATAAAATCATAGAAAATGATTCAATTCAGGTAGCGTATATCACGAAAATGGGTTCCATTAAAACTGATCACCGTGTCACCAGTGTACTAGCAGCGAACCTGACTACCTATCTCCACATTTCTTATCTTGATGACAAGATTTTAATTATTAATTACTTTTTATTTTCCATGATATAAGAAAACACGAGGAAAATATTCTAAAACCTATGATTACACAAAAACAGAGGGCGTGGAGAAATTCTGATTAGATATTTGAAATCAGCGTCAAAAACTACCATGGAAGCACTTTAAATTTTTATTTAACAAAATTTTTGTTAACCAGTATTATCAGGATGAACTGAAAACGGGACACGTCAGAGAAAAGGATATTGTGCCATGCATTTGTTCGCTAGTTCACCGGCTGTGTTTCCCACTCCCTGGGGGTACAACAGTGCTTTGTTGGTAATGTAACTCATATCATTGAGAATGAATGAACCTATATACGCCTACAACTTGGAGCCAACTTTGGAGAGTTTAAGCCGAAATTGTGGCGACAGAAGCCGAATTAAAGTGGTTTTGAAGAACTATATTTTGTCATCTCTAACCTGTTAACGTTAATTATCTATCTTTATTGAGCACTAGTCCATGTCCACGAGCTTGCCCTCTCCCTCAACCTGCATTTTCAGTCATTTAAAATCAGTTGTCAGACATTGATTTGGAAGAAAATATATAATTTGAGAATTTATTTTTTCAACGCAACTCAAAGCGCGATTTTTTCTGAATCTACATTCAAACACCTAGTCCACCCTCCCTCCCCCACAGCGTCACGGGGATTGCGGGAACGCATGGGCGCCCATAAGGGGGGGCAAGGGGGGCTCGAACCCCCCCCCCTTGGAAATTAGTACCTTTTTGCTTAAAGTACTATTTAATCGGAATTTTTTTTTTCTTTTCTCATTATTGAATAAATTATAAAAAATGCCAAATTTTAATAACTCCAATCTGCACTGAAATCGCTTTCAGAAGTTTAACATTGTGTCTATTCCTACATTCTTCCATAGAACAAAGGCAGATTCATGGGTTGACAGACGCCGCATTTACATAGGAAACTATCCCATGTCTGCGGACTAGCGGTTAGGAGAAAGAGTGGGCGGATTCGAGGATGGCAAGAAAACTCGACATTGTTTGGCATTTGGAATTTGTAAAAAAAGAAAACTTCTTTTTCTGTCTTACATTACAAAACATTCGGGGGGAGGGGGGCAAGGCCTATTCTAGAGTCTTTGAAAATCATTAAATACCTTTTGAAACTCCTTAAAATGTGCTTCAATTATATTTCTTATCAAATAAATAAACTATGAATTAATTGAATGGCCAGAATATTACTCTCACGTCCATCATTTTTTTAATTTCTACATTATTCCTTTTAAAGGAGTTTATGCGTTTTATACCATTGGTCATTTTATACTCTTAAGTGCTGTTTCTGTTCGTGAATTGGGAACTGATCAAAAACTACTAAGTAACTTTTCTGAAAATCAATGTATAAGCAAGTGATGATGTGTTTATCGTTTCTCCTCCCTCGTTCTTCCTCTCTGTCGATTAATGTCAATCGTTTGTTAAACTACGAAAAATATACATGTTTTGATTGATCTTAATTTGCAAAAGAATGCAGAACATTTATAAATTTTTTGTTTGCCTATTTTTCCAACATATTTTTGAAGTCCTAATTGCGCCATACAAGGCCTCAAAATGAAGAATTTTAAAACTTTTTTTCAAAAATTTTCCGGGGGAGAAGCCCCCGGCCCCCCAAAATTACGAAGATTCTACCCCACTTAAAACAGTTCATTGCATCTCTCTTTTGATACCCCTACCTCAAAAAAAAAAAAAAAAAAAAGGAAAAAAAATCAACCCAAACAACAACAACAAAAAAAAGAAAAAAAAAGAAACAGCAGTAAGAAGTCACACTTTCATATTCTTAGTAAATCAAAGAAACACACACACACACATATATATATATTATATATATTTCACTGTAAATTATGAGGAAAACATCTGAGCCCCCCCTTAAAATTTCGTATATGGGCGCCTATGCGGGAACGTTATTTACAATTTTACATCACAGAGTGCCGACTATTAGCAGCTGTTGAATTTTTCGCGTATGTTCTGAGCAGTTGAATGCACTAAAATGTACACACTCTAACACACTATTATAATCCATTTTTAAAACCTTATATAACATCAACCCAATACGTTTCTACGACGCGTATTACGTCGTAGCTTCGAGGCCTGCTCCTTTTCCCTCCAGCTTGACCCTGAAACAGCAACCTAGTTCCTCGTTCGAGGTCAGAAACTTTTTTTTCGTGCAGAATTCAGAAAAATCTCGCTCTCCATTATCGGATCGCCGCATGCCGGCAGAATGGGAATTCGCACGGGAGCAGAGTTCTCGTCCGATCCCGATATTTTTCAATTAGAGAAATAAAATTGATGCTGCTTCCTCACGCCACGTGTGCTGCTTTGATCAACGGTTATAAAGTTTCTTTTTCTATTTTAGGAGTAGGTTATTGTGACATTATTGAACGAGGGTTTGGAACAAAGTTTAAAAAGAAAAGTTTTAAATGACTTGTTTTTACGTTTCTGAACCCCACTGAAAGTAAGGCATCAGGGATGAATGTTGTTTCAAAATGTGCTATGTTTTTAACCCATTAATACCTGACTTTTTTTTCCAAATAAATTTTTTATACTGGTTACAAATAGTGTTTAATATACACGAAAAATAATTTTAAAAAAATGTTCAAAATAAATTTTTTTTTAATTAAAAAAAGAAAAATCGTCTTTAAAAAGGGAGGCTAGGCACCAGAGGGTACATACTTTTTTTACTAAAATTTTTTTGCCTACGATATAATATTTAAAAAGACATTTTATATGAAGAAATAAAAGCAGCAATTAACATAAACTGGGAAGCTGGGAATAATTTTAAAAACTTAGCTTTTGTTCTTGAGATCGTGAAAAATGTAACTCTTGATAACGATCATAATAAAACGGTTACAGGATACACTTTACAATGGTTATGTTCTGCAATCTGTTAATAATGAATTGAAACAATACCAAAGTAATAACTGAACACTATTATTTGGTTGAAATGTTCTTTTTTGGAAAACTCAGACACACTTTTTGGACCGTCCCTACAAAGGGACGCTGGGCATTAATGGGTTAAACAGGGCCGCCGATAGCCAAGATGGGCCACTTGTCAGTTCCGTCACCTGGCTCCCTCCCCACAAAACGTGTCAAATTTAAGCTTCTCCAATCCAAGCAGGGCCTCTATAGTTTCCGACAAGGCTAACACGGCTTTCTCTCAGCCCTGTTTTTGAAGTGAAATTTCTTTCAGAAACATTAATTCAGACATTTATCTAGAAAGTGAAAACCATGGAAAGGTGATTTGTTACAATAGAAATGAAATGTTTGATTTCGAGATTTAGTTCTCATCAGAAAAAAATCTACTGTTGTCACTAAATTTTTAGCGATGGAGTAAAATTATAGTGCTTCTCGGTATTGTTGGCACTCGGCTGGAAAGTTAAAAATCGAACTTGTAAGAAATCGAGAGGGCAGTAAACGCAATCAGCGAATCAAGATTTCCAGAATGCGCTCATTGTTGGGGAGTTTGGTGCGAATTTTCAGTTTAATTTTAAATCTTCTTGTAAACAAACAACAACGTTTCACGAAGAAATTTTTTTTTTCGCTAACGTTTGATTATTGCGATCCTGGATCATATTGTTTTCAGGTGGATTCTTCCAACCACGAATACCAAAAATTCTGAGATACACTGTAATCTTTTTCTCGCTTTCAAGAATTTATTATTTTATTTTTATTCATATTTTGCAATGCATTTTGACCCGTCTTTCATATTATGATACTACAGCTCTTTTTAAAAATCAAGAGCTTAGGCTACAAAGCACAATCAGAGGAGAGGGGAATTAGTCTCAAATATAGGTGGTATTTCAGTACAAAGTTCAATTTCAAAAATTTGAACTTGTTGCCTTTCTTCAGTTTGCTATTCAAAGACTTCGTATCTATCAGTTTCTTAAACAACTAGAATTATACTGGCTTATGTGGCGAAATATTATGCAATGCAAGTGCAGACATTTAGTACAACTGTCTGAATATTTAGTAAAAAAAAAAAAGTATAACTTTGATCCATGTGGGTTTGCTTTGCAGCACTTGTTTTTTAGCACACGTGTTTTTTAGCATACTTAACTCCAAAAGAGACTAGTAGAGAGATCCGATGAATGCTGCACTCTGCTCTGGCAAGGTTGCAATATATTTTTTTCTTTCTTCTTATTTTAATTTGAGGGGGCTTTTGATTTCATTTTAGGAGAGGAAGGGGTGTTTCAGGCGGTACTCCATAGCATCTGAGGTGGTGTGGTGCGCCATTTACCTTGAAGGAGATTCGTACCACTGTACGAAGTATTTAGCAAGGGTGCTAAATACTTTAGCCCCACCATTGCGATGTAACACACCTTCAAATTATATGGATCCCTCAAGACTCTTTCAACCCCCCCTAAAAAATTCAATTCTGCACCCCCCCCCCCACCCCTCATGGCACCCTTATTTATGAAAAATAAGAATAAAAAATTGGCTATTCAAAACAGGATTTTATAAATCTTGCAATAGATGGCAGCACTAAAAGAGACATGTTTAAAATTAGTTATAAATTTCCTTAAAATACATAAAATTTGCCGGAATTGCTCTAAAAATTTAATTTAATTAAAAGTTATTTCGCTAATATCGTTCTATTCAAATTATAGAAAGACCTTTTATGTTTTACACAATTGAAATTCAAACGCTGTTTTTATAAACGACTGTACACAGCGGTAGACATTGTCTCCATCCCTAGTTTTTCTGAAATTAATTTAGTATTGAAGAAATGAACACTTTTTAAATATCCAGCCGATCAAAGATCCACCGTCTTGATTAATGGTGGCTGGGGGACGTTAAAAATGTCGTGGTCACAATGTCCTCCATGTGAAACGATACCTCTGGGGGTGCTGGGCCAAGGGCTTGCTCGACCCTTTGTTCTGTTTCAAAAAAAGAACAGAGCGCTCTTCAGGGTCCTATCCCGGTTAAACCACGAGTTGTGGTAGGTACGGGGAACCCTGGAGTGTGTAAAAAATATATATATATCCTTGAAGGGCACCTAAATTTTGATTAAATAAAAAATAGCTTGAATTTCAATAATCTTTTTCGCAATTGCGATGAAGATGCGATAGGACCCTGTTTCTTGTTTCTAAAAATGGCTCTTGTCCCCAGGAATTGATTCCCCTTCCCCTTTTCTCTCCAACCATCTCGACTTTACACAGTCCTTTTCAGACAAAAACAGCATCACACAGGAAACCTCCGACTATATTTTTAAAACTAATTTCGAAAAATGTCTGGAGAGCAATTCTAAATATCATCTCTTCCCTTACTGTCATGAAAGTTGGTCTACAATTGAAACGATTATTTTAGAAAGGGCATTTGTCCAATTGATTTTCGTAGGACTTACGAAAACGGACTTGAGGCTAACTTTACATAAAATGCATACGAAATTTATACTTCGCTTAATTCCACAGATATAAAAATGAGTTGTTTCTGAAAATTGTACAAACTTAAAGTGTGCATTAAACATTAAATTATTTTTATTTATTTTCTTTATTATTTTTATTATTTCTGCGGGGAGGGGTGTGACACCACGAAATACAGACCAATTGGCACCGTCTTAGAAACTTCATTCTATAGACACATATTTAAACACATAACATAAATCTTTTTCTTTAATGCTTTATTTGCGTATTTTTTATGTTCTTAACTTTATTTTTTGCCGCATATTTTATGTCATAGCGAAATATAAAGGTCCGATTTTTCTCCTTTTGTTATATTTATTAGTTCGGTCTAAATCGAGTAAGATTTTTCTTAAAACATAGTTGCTTTTTGAAATTCACTTAGTACATCAATAATATTTTGCACTGTAACAAATAAACAATCAAACTTAACAATACGCTTTTATTAGCAACAACAATGGGTGACTTAACATCTATATGTATAAAAATGAATGTATGTATCTTTGAACCTATGAATGTATGTATGTCTTTTATAGACTCAAAAAATACCCGTAGGATTACGTTAAAAATTTCAGTGTGTTTGTGTCCTCACTGGGCACACCAAGAGACTAATTAGAAAAAAAATCTGACAGGTAGTTCTTTTTTTATTCCACTTTCAGTTGAAACTTCCACATAAAATCTCTCATTTTTTAAAGGCTTTCCGGTGAAAATGCGCTTTGGGTCCCTGCTTGGAGCATTTTCAAAAAGTCGCCAATTTTTACGTAATGTCTCTCGGAGCTTTCAATTCGCGAGACAACAAGGAAAAACGCGCCAGTTGGCGACTTTTTGAAAATGCGCCAAACAGGGACCCAAAGCGCATTTTCACCGGCTTTCCTCCATTAAAATCATTATTTAATGCTTTATTGAAACTCTCCCTCGACCAGGCCCGTCGAGAGGGGGGGGGGGCAAGCCTATGCATTGCATAGGGGCCCGTGAGACGTCAGGGGGCCCGCGAAGCGGGCCTAAAATATTAATATCAAACAAAAATTAATTTATGGTTTTTTTTTTTTTATTTATTTATGGGTTAGCCATTTAGGGTCTAAAACTACTTGCAAATGTTCAACGCTCCACATTAAAAATGAGAAATTTCATTAGTTCCTTTTCTCAGCCCCTAATTGCCGGCACATCTCACATGAATTAGAGCTTCTTTTTAAAAGAAGAGAAACACGTACTCTTTTCCCTGGCTTTTCGACATTTCTTGGAACTGGGCTTGAAAAGTTTTGACCTTGGTTTGTGTGATCTTGCAGGCCTGGACATACCAGGGCGGTTTGTGGGCCATTTGCGAAGGGCCCCCGTGCAGGAAGGGCCCCCAAATGAGAGAGATTGAAAAAAAAATCGTGGCTTTTTTTTTCGGTTTGCAGATTTTGATTTTTTTTATCTTTTCTTTCTTTTTCTATTGATTGGCTTCATTATACTTTTTCCCAAAATGCTTCACATCAATATTGCTTATTTCACATTTGTAGCATCAAGTACTTGAATAAAGCAAGGTGGGGCCCCGGAGAAACATTACTTTTAGGGCCCCCTAACCCAGGGTTTCCATCTCAATAAAATTGACTCGTGAACGTAGTGTTTCATTGATTTCCATTCTCTATTATAAGTATGTGACTGATTTATCCGTTCTTCTTTGGGAGAGGGGAGCATATTTAGTGTCAGGGCCCCCATATCAATCCGTGAACCCCAGGATAAGATATTGTAATGGGCTCTCTTGCCCCTACAATCAGACCCGGACTGGCGAGGTCGGGAAGACGGCGATCGCCGAGGGCCCCCGAACGAGTACAAAAACAAAATGTGCGGCTGGTCCAATGGTCATAAGGTTCAAGGAACATAAGGTCCGACAGGCAGACGAGGAGAAATAGATATTGTGGCGTTTTCTTTTTTTTTTTTTAATTTGATTTCTTTGTAGAGTCCCCCTCCCCTACAATTGGTTTTTCCATCTCCCTGAAATACACTCGTAAAATTTGTATTTCAGTGAACTCTATTATAGGCATATGATTTATCTGTTTATTTCTTTCTCATTGGGGGAGAGGGTATTACGTGGTATCAGGGGTCCCCGCACATCAATCAGTGAATTCGTGGGCCCCGGGCCAGATATTATAACGGGGCCCTCCAACCCCCCCCCCCTTTCCCCATCAAATTATTGACGTTTGGACAGATATTTGGAATTTTGAAAAATTATTATTTCGCTTTATTCTAAATTTTTAATCATTTCGTCTAATGGCACAATGCGGGGCCTTAAGTGGGTGGCTAGAAGGCCGCATCCAGAAGAGAGCCACCCCCCCCCCGTGCAAACGCAAAGTTTCTATTTTGTAACGCAAAATAGGAAAACTATTTCTTTTTCAACTTTCTAATAACAGAATTAAAAAAAACTTTATTTTGTAACTGTTAAACAAGTGCAAATTTGAAGAACCACTGAAAAATTTTGCAATTCAAAATCTCAGCTGCAAAACATATTTGAACACTTATATGCATTTCCAGCTAGCTCTCTTTCCCACAGGGCCGGTCATAGGGACAAGCGACACAGTCTGTCGCTTAGGGCGCATAGCCGAGGAAGGCACCGCGTGCAGCAAGGAAACATAAATTAAAAAATAATAAATAAATAAAATGAAATGGGGAAAAATTGAACTGTCTTTTTTGTTTTATTATCTTAACAAGAGCCCTGAAAACACTTGGGAACAAAAATGGGCAACTTATGGGAGAACTACGAAAAAGAAAAAAAAAATGAACGTTAGCTGGACCCCATTCATTAAGAGCTAGTAATCTCCTCCAGGTGCGACGGTCTGCAGCGAAAAACGTACTCAAACAGGCCACCCCATTTGACAAAAGACGAGTACATTCAACACACAATTTATTAGGTTCTTTGTCGGTTCCACAGATAATTCTTTTCGTCCTTATGTTACCTTTTTCTTCTCATTTCGCCCGTAGGTTGATTATCTCCAACAACACAAAATTCACTCCACAAGCATTTAGAAAATGTCCTCCATGTGACAATCGTAGTCGAATTTCTCTGAGAAACAGATAACGTTGAAGACTCAATCCGCTATCGTTATGTTAATGGGTTTGCTTCCTCAAACCAAAAAGGGGATGTCCATCATAAAACATGTTCCATTCACCAGAAAGGAGCAATTTGAATCTATTTCCTGTTCAGAGTTTAGTTTCGGTGTACATCAGTGGTTAGAAGAATAGGGATTTGCCCTTTGCAGCGAACTCTAGCTGGAAGCTAATCCATGGGCCCATGGGGAATTTGTGTGTGGTCTGAAACTTATGATGCCTTGTCAGCTGAGGGTTCCAATGGGATCTGAATATTTCTGTCCAGCGTTTGTGGACCTGGTCTTCAGGAGAAACTGAGTTGCGAAATGGTCGGATTAAAAAATAATGACAAAAATTCACAAAATGTACGAAGGAAGGATGAACCAATTTAATCCGTTAATTAGCTTATTCGTCATTGCCTGATAAGCAGGTTAGAGTACGAGACAAACAACAATGTAAGTACCAATTTATGTTTTAAAAATACACACTGGATTCTTTTTGTGCCCAATGAAGATTTTTTTTTCCATCATTAAATACATTTTTCTGAATGCTATGCTTTTATTTAAATTTCAAAAGCACAATTTTCAATCATGGATCCTTCATAGCAGAAGTTCTTTTCTCTAGCAGAAGAAACTTTAGAACGTGTCTTTTTTTTTTTGAAAAAAAAACGGTTTATAAATATGGATCAGAAGTTAAAAGCAAAAATTTGCATTATATCATATATTTAAATCGTATTAATATTTTAGGAGTATTTTTTGTCATTGTTTCTTTAATTATTTTTGTTCAGTTTTAAAATGTTCATAAATTATATTACTTGATCTTGTTTAAGTTGCAGCTTTTAGAGTGAGGTTGATTGAAGTTTCATTTTAAAAGTTATAAGGATCAAAACAGTCCTTACCCTTACGTGTGTATATTCTGCTTTATCAAAATTGGCAATTTAAAATTTATTGGCAATTTTTCACTTGCTTTTGAAAAATGACTAATATGATTTCTGGATTTCTCACCCTTGCTTTTTACTTTTTTCTCGGTGCGAAACTCTCTTATTACATCGGCTACGAAGATGTTTCCGGATTTTTATACAGCGTCTCGGCGTTGTTATTTATTCACACATTGGATTACGGGAGAAAGTACATCAAATTGCTTCATACGAAGGCGACTCACAACAAAAAACACGTGGCCACGCAAATGACGGAGCAGACATACGTTACTGTACTTTTATACGAACATATTCCTAGCAAAAACGATGTGACCACACAAACTCCCCCGCCAAAACCGTCACGAAAGCCAGCCGTCACCAAAAAATCATTTTAACAAGGGCTTCGCTTATATTCGAGACAAACAAGTGTACAAGTGACCTGATTATGACTGTATATAGTGTATATAGAATTTACTTATTTTGTTATAGATGAATATATTTCGTTTTTAATAACTTGATGTTTTTTGATTTTCAAAAAAGTGCTTGATTTAGAAAATATGGTTGATTTTTAATTTGATGAAAAGATGAATTTGTTGAATTTCTTTTGTTGATGAACCGACAAAAAAAATGCATTATCTCAGAAAATGCTTGGACTTAATTGTGATGTCTAACGCAAATGTCAATACACAATGTGAAAACACTATTGTATCAAAATCGCTGTGTTCAAAAACAAATTTGATGAGAAATTGATATTCATCTAAAATCTCAACATTTATAGCGAAAATTGTAATATCAAACGATCCAAATAAAATAGTTCTTTGACCTAAGTTTTTTTCTGTGTTATTTGTAATTATGTACATGTTATTATGTGCCATAGTCTCGTAGAAAGAAAGTTAAAAACAATTTCAAAGTAGAATCTAGCAGGAGCAAAAACTGGATTGGAGATTCTCCATTCCTCACTAATCAACCCAAACACACATACACACTTATACATACTGTTACAAATCTTGTAAATAGTTGTGGTTTTTCCTGCCTTGCTTTATTTTCATTAGTTTTGGTTTTATCTGGCAACATGTTGCAAATGTATCTGAAGATATCACTTTTATCATCTGTATACCGGCCCTGAAACACTTTGCAGTTTTTACACTTGCCCTAACTTTAATAAGCGTGAAGACATTTTCGCGTGGTTTTTTTCTTATCGCTAGAATTTGTGAATGGATTGTTCAAGTTACGAATGAAACAAAATATTCCAGGTTTTTCTCGAATATTGTGGACATTTCTTTCCGTGTATAAATAGCTGGCCTTGAACACAAGTCAGTCAGTTGTTTTCAGATTTGATTCTGGTGACTCGTTTTATTCGCTATTCGCTTGGGCGATGTTTTGCTTTTGTAATTGCTTAATTACTGTTCACCACGGGCGTCGTTGGCGGGGGGGACGAGGGGGACATGTCCCCCCCAATATTTTGAAATCATCAGAAGACCCCCCTCAATATTTAAATAATAATTTTGAAAAAACAAAATCGGGACTTTCATTTCTAAGTCAAAATTAAATTAGAACTCCAATCTAAACTAAAATGACAAGAACTTCCGTATCTACTTGAAAGACAGTCTCAGTTATTTTCCCATGCAGCTGTCTTGGGCTTTTGGTGCATTTAGTTATTTTATTGGAGCAATCATTTTTCTTCTACAAACCCATCACTTCGTCGTAAGACAAGGCCATGGTAGTAAAAGATCCAATTCATCCCTTAACAATAGAGACTTTCCCTTATCTTACCCCACCCCCTCACTCCCTGCTCGGACGACAGAAACAGGAGAAGTAATAAATAAATCTTAGAGGGGGTTTCTTGTGCTTTCCTTGGTTCGGTCACTTGATCCTTGAAGGGCTTTTAAAATTGAGGTCGAATCTGTTCTCTCTCGAAGATGTGGTCTAGTCCATGCTGGGGGGAAAGCAGTCGGTTGAGACCAGCAGCTACCGTTCCCCCTTTCTTCCCCCCTAAGAATTATACCTCTTCTGATAACGACACCCATCCCTCTTTTTGAGGAGGAAAGATGACTGTCCAGCTGCATCACAATGGACACTAAAAAATCTCTCTGAGACCGCCCGTAGAGTACCCCCAGACAGGAAGTTGCTTTAAATGTTTAAGAGGGGCACTAATGTGTCCAGATGTTTTGCCAAATGATGTGACAAGAAATTTTTTCGGAGAACAGCCTAGAGAAGGATCTTTCTTCGTAAAAAAGCAACTCCTTTCATAAAGCATAGTGCTATCTTTCGGTACAATGCGGCATATCCTATCCAGTAAAAAGTATCACATTTGGAGGAAATAAATCAAAATCCTGTAAGTTTTACTCATTTTCTTGTTTTTGTTATAACATAAAGATATAATAAAATGTCTTGTATACCTTTACCGGTAAGAGTGAGCACACGGAGCGATTTTTAAGACATCAGTACAACAAATTGCTTATGCATTGAAGGAAATACTAATGTATGTCCTCAAGAGCGAATCTGGGAATTTTTCAAGGGAAGGGCAATTGGTTTTTATAACTTAATTTTTATTATGTATACTGGTTCGCAAATATTAATCACAAAGGTTTCGGACTTGAATTCTAAATATTTCCGGGGGAGAGCCCCAAATCCAAATCCCCCCCCCCCTTTAAAACTTATCCAAAAGGTTTTTTGAGTTTCAGTATCGAAAAGCTATCATTGGAGAGGTCCTCAAAGGCGGGCAATTTTTAGCTGAAATGCTTTTTCGTATTTATTTACAATGTACAATACAATATATTTGATTGGAATATTTTCGATGAGCGTATACAAATCAATATTAAGATGCTTATTTTTGATCAAAGTAATTTAAATTTTGGAACAAGTTAAATAATACACAGCAAGAGAAAATTACCTGTATTTTCGTGTTTACTATTTTCTTATTTTTGTAGTTACTAATTGACATACATTTTTATGAAATTTGAGTTGTAAAAAAAACGTTCAATAATAGTAATGTTGATAAGCGAAATATTTTTTTCAAAATTAGAATAATATTTTCAAATAACTAAGAAATAGTTTATGTGGAAAATAATCTGTTTATCTTTCAAGTGATGAAATAATAAGGCTTGTTTGATTGAGTGTAATTTTGATAACTAAATTCTTTTTTAAACGTTTATCGCTGCATTTCCACGAAAATCTTTAAAAAGAACTGAATTATCATTTAAAAAAGCAAGTTATTTATCTTATATACAAATTATTTTAAATTGAAATTTTCAAACCTTATTGTTAGATAAGAAATTTAAATTTCAAAATGGAACTTTCAAAATTAGGTGAAAGCATCGTTCTCAGCATAGGCACAAATGAAGCAAAACAGATGCTTGCATGGAGGAGAGGGTAAGAAGTAATAATCTCCATATATTATTTCTCTAAGCCGAATCCTATACCCGGTCGAAACTCGCTCATTTCTTTATCGAATTGCATGAAAATTTATGATTTTGAAGCTTATCCCTCGGGCTATTGACGAAAATTAGACCCACTCTCTAAAAAGTGTCGGTTCGTTTTTTATTCGAACTTCAATTTTTGGGCTCAAAATTGACTCTATCTAGCGAAATAATTGTCGTATCGTCTCCATTTTGATTTCATTCGAAAGATTAAAAAAAATGCGTTCTTTAGAACGTTTCTCCGCTAGCGCCGCGTAACGAGAATCTCGAAAATCCACGTTTAAGCGACTTATAAGCGATTGAAGTTTGAAAAAGTTAAATTTTTTGCTCAACTGTTAAAATCGTTATACCATT
Source organism: Uloborus plumipes (assembly GCA_038373865.1). NCBI lineage: Eukaryota > Metazoa > Arthropoda > Arachnida > Araneae > Uloboridae > Uloborus > Uloborus plumipes. The sequence continues at coordinate 24,024 of JAXGGA010015953.1, forward strand.
GTTGTTCAAATCAATTTTAAATGCGACATTTCAAGCCAAGGCTTAGCTCGGTAAACCTTAATTGTAACTTTTATTGTTTCAAAATAGTATGGTAGTTTTGCGATAACGTTAGTATTTAGTTTAGTAGTAGCCTTGGGTATTTGATTTTAATATAGGGTATCACTTTTGTAGTAGTTGTAAAAGTGAACGTGTCTTTGATCTCTTTGAAAAGTTGTCAGAACGACGGCAGTAGATGGCGATGTTGTGCAAACGTACAAGATTTTACAATGCCAAGGAACAGGGTACCAACAGGCAGACTAACAGGAAGGTGTCTAATACCTAGACAATATTAGACAATTCAACAATGCTTTGGCCTTCGCTTCAGTCAAAGTGGACTCAGTTAACATTCCAGGCAGAGGTCCATATTGTTTTAAACTACATGGTCAAGTGTACCATATGATCGGGAACTTGCAACCTCCGGCAGGGACTACACCAACTTACGCTGGACTTTTCTTTGTAGATTTCGACACTGCGCTGCAACTTCAGGCAGATAATGAAGCCAATAAAAATTGTCGTATTAAATTTTAAGTTTAGAGTTTTTTTTTTTTTTTGCGGAATTTCGCACGGGTCACCTAGTAAAAATAAATGAAATTAAAAGAAAAAAAAATATTAGATTTCTCACACGTTATTAAAGATCAAAATGCCAGATAAATAATTATAAAGGAAATTTTTTTTCCTGGTAAATTACACTGTATATTAAGAAGTCAGAACTTTTTAGAGTCTTCCCTCTAAAAACTTATATTTAATCGTTTTTAATTATTTGTTTTTATCAAAAGTAAAAATTATGACGCAATAAAAGCAGGACGAAAAACATTAATTTTTCTTCAAATTAAGTTTTTGCATTGTTATGATCAAATGCATGAATTTTGAATACTGTAACGTGAGCTTAAAATGTGAGATGTGGGAGTATAACCATATATTTTTTTTTTCTTTTGCCGCATTTCAGCTTGAATAAACGCATCTCTCATTAAAAAAGGAGACATCTCCGTTTCCTCTCTGTCTTGTCAACAACATTTAAGATTGACCTATATTTCGTTTCAAATGACTTAAACTTTTGTTTCCGAAGGAGAGTTCTCGAAAATTCCTGTCCTAACATCATTGAAAGTCAACTGACATCACGTTTTTCGAATATTTGTCTGTCCTCTTACCAAGAATGATCCTTCAATTTTGAAAAAGTTCCAGGGTGGGCCCTAAATCTCCCCTTCTCTAACATCATCGCAGATCGTCTAAAACTGCGTTTTTACAGTTACAATTTCAAAAAAAGTTTCGGGGGGAGCCCCCGGAATTCCCTTATCTTAAAATAATCAGATCTGATCTATAATTGTGTTTTTAAAATTTTAATTTCTAAAAGTATCCAGAGAAGCGCCTCCGAACTTCTTCAACTACTATACCATTGCCAAAAATTGTTCAGAATGCATTTTTAAGACTGTAATTTAAACAATTTTCCGAAAAGAGGTAGCTCGGATATATAATCTGCGTATTATTAGCAAAGATAATCTAAAATTGCGTTTTTAGCAATACAATTTTGAAAAAATCCCCGATCCCCGTTTTCCATAGTACAATCAAAGATAATAATGGAGTTTTTAACGTTTCGATATCGAAAAATGGACAGAAGAAAGCCCTCAATCTCTTCTCCCATAACATTACCAAAGATCGTCTAAAATGCATTTTTAAGACCACAAATTCGAAAAACTTTCTGGGGGAGAAACCGTACCCTCTTATTTCTTGGTTAATAATATATTTACGATTAGGAACACATTCGCAACTCTCTGATCTAGTTATGACTTCCCTTTTAGAAAAGAAGCTGAACCCATTTTTTCCCTCTGTGTTTAAGATGCGTTTGAAATTAATGAGGGGGGGGGCGTCAATCTCCCCCCCCCCCGCGACAGGTCAGAATATGACTCCTTGTGATCGCTATTCGAAAATTGCAATGTTAATTGGTCTTTACAAAGGCCAAACATGTTTAAAAAAATGAATTTTTCCTAGCATTTCTTTTTTTCAAAAGTCCCCCCCCAATCTTCAGAAGGCAGCGACGCCCATGCTGTTCACGTTAGATACGTGGTGCTGAATTACTGTTGAGAGTACAGTGTACTGTTTTGCTACCTAATTGCTGGATGTTTAGCAATTGTTTCCTGCTCCTTTTGTAAATAGTGTACATACTTGTAAATAAATTTATAGTTACTTCCTCAAGATTGGAATGTTCATTTAAAGAAAGTTGAAGGTGCTACGGACTCGTTACAATTTTGGCGCCCAACGTGGGGCATCTTCAGGGACTTTCTTGGAATTACCTGTGAATTCGGACTTTTCTTCCTAAGGACTTTTTGACTTCGGAATTTTATGGTGATTACTCGAGCAATGGAGGAACAACTGCAAAAACTCCTTGATGCGATCAACGCTGTTAAAAGTGACATGACTGCGAATCAAGAACAATTAAAAAATGACATGGCTGCGAATCAAGGACAATTAAAAAATGATCTGGCTACTAATCAAGAAGAAATAAAGAGCGATCTAACGTCAATGAAATGTTTGGTGGAAACTAAATTTACCAACATGGAAAATAAAGTGGAGGCCCTAGAAGATCGAATCACCACGGTAGAAAACCATGTGGACAAGAAAATTAAAGAACTTGAATCGAAGTTATCAGCATCCTCCAACAATTCAAGTGACTGTGTAGCTACAACTGGAATTTCTCGTCCATCCATTAAACTGGCCACATTTGACGGGAAGACCTCGTGGAATATTTACAAGAAGCAGTTCCTCATCGTTGCAGAAGCAAACTCCTGGGACTCTTCCACGAAAGCCTGTCAACTTGCAGCCTCGCTGAGAGGGGATGCAGCTGAAATACTACAGACCTTCCCAGAGGACAAGCTCTGTGACTTCGAAGCCTTATCATCGGCCTTGGAGCTTCGCTTTGGCGAAGTATGCCAAAAAGAATTCAGCCAACTCCAGCTGAAATCCCGACTCCAGAGGGAAGGAGAGACTTTGAAAGTGTTTGCAGCAGACGTTGAGAGGCTTTCCCATCTCGCCTTCTCGAACTGTCCTTTGGATGTTCGCGATAGCCTGGCCCTGAACTACTTCATAGACGGAGTGCGAAGTCCAGAAGTCCAGACGGCTCTCCGGATGGCGGACATCAAAGATCTTAAATCCGGTGTGGTCTACGCAATGAAGTTCGAGGCTGCACAGCAAATATCCCGCAAGGATCGCCATTCAATCAGGGGCTTGGAAGTGAGTGCCCAGGATTCGAACTCAACTCGTCTCTCGGAAATTGAGCGACAAATCGAAGAAATCTCGGGGATCCTGAAGAAGACTCGCAAAGACCAAAGTGGACAACCACTGAAGTGCTGGAAATGTGGCGGTGAGGGCCACGTGCGAAAGAACTGCAAAGCTCGCCCAGAAAGAAAGACGGCTCCCAAAATTTTCCAGATTTCCTCAAGAAGTGGCGGCTGCAATGGACTCTTCATTTACGCATATGTGAATGGGTTTCCCTGCGAAATGATCGTGGACACAGGAGCCAACGTTACCATTATTAAGACTGATGTGGCTCGTCAATTTGGACTCAAGATCTTATGGACGCCGCCCTGCGTTACTCTCCAAACTGTGACAGGTGACAAAATTGAGATTGAAGGAAAAGTGAACTTAGAAATAATGTTCGGAAGCGCCACTTACCATCACACGGCATTCGTCGCTGACATTACAGATCCCTTCATTCTCGGACTGGACTTTTTGAGAAAATTTGATTTTTCTATCGACTTTAAAAATAATAGC